>VTPC01001509.1:25294-140992 GCA_011009095.1 Ignelater luminosus
AATTAATGAAATTGATATAGAATTTCAATTCATATTCAACCCCTTCTTCAGAATATACAATTTCAAGCTTGATAAAGTTATATCTTATACATGAAGCAATTCTATTTCATGTTTATTTCATTCGGTATTCAACTTTTAGATACAAGATCGTTCCAATAGAACGTGTAGATAGCAGAAAATAAACAGGGTAGATGGAAATAAACAGAGAATCTACAAAATCATATCCGTAAGGAGCAATTCCGACAACACATTCTGAACAAAATTATCAAATCAATAAGGCACAAAAACCAGGACGTCAGACTTTGGAATCTTATTTGAATTCTCCTCTCAGATCATAATGAATAGAATATTGGTGGAGGACTCGTTCGAAATTCCTGCTTTTTGCTGATCACAAACTTTTAGCAAAATAAAACAATTCTATGTCATTTGTTTCCAATGCTGGTTAAAATGTCTTTGAGCTCGATTTTCTTATCGATTCTGGATAAATAGCTGTATTTGTCAGCACACTTGCTAAAAATTAATTGTTTCATCTGCTTGAACTCCCATTGGAATTAGTTTGTTCGGTGAATTATTACCGGATATTCATTCTTGACTTAAAAGTAGTAGTAATTAAACGTGATGTAATTATTTCTGAAGTCTTATCTATTGTATCAATGGGGGATGTAATTAAAGGGTTTTAGATTTATATTTGCTCACATTAGTCCTCAGTTCTCGTAACGACGATAACACTAATGTTTCCTTTCCTCAAGTTTAGCAGCGTAACTAAGCCATTATGTTTTGTGGATTACTAATAACAAGTTCAATGTTGAATAATTTGTTTCGTGAAAAAATTTTCTATTAAAAACAGTAATTTTAGTATTTTCCCCTTACTTTTAGCGTGACTGAGAGTCTTCCGAATTTAAACTTAATTTCTGCCAAATTCTTGATTTCGATCTTTGTTTTTCTTTTAAGTTTCAGTGTAAACATAACCTAAAGCAATAATATTTTATAACAATTTCTTTGTTTATCCTCGTAAGTTCGTTGGAGGTAATGACCGGGTCCATCCCTCCGAATGTCTAAAGAAATCCGTTTTTCCAAGCTAATGTTCTAAGAAGGCCTTCCAGCATTTTTTGGGTCGAAAATTGAATTAATTTTTAAATATGTTTTAGCAATTTTTCTTCTAAAGTCTAAAAATGGAAAGGATCCAGGTACCTTTCAGTACAAAACGTGGGCGTTGATAATTGCCATATCAAAACAGTTGGTAAATAGGGGGAAATAATATTTTATTAGAAGTATGAGACTTTAAAGATATTGCTACAGAGGAAGAAATAAAGCAACTAACAAATATTTTCAACAACTTCTTTATTTCAATTATCGACAAATTAAGAAAGACCAATAATACACATCAACAGGTAATAATTGATACTCAACTACAATCGTTTTTTTTTACCATATATGACCTCAACTGATTTGCACAATATAATACAAACATTTGACGTAAATAAAGCTCCTGGATATGACGACATCAGAATGAAAGACATAAAGAATAATTTAAATATGCTGTGTGATATTTTACTACATTTTTTAAATCTAATGATTAGAAATGGTGAAATTCCAGAAAAAATGAAAATATCAATAGTTACTCCAGTTTATAAAAATGGTAAAAAAGATGATATTAATAACTACAGACCAATCTCGAATCTTCCATCATTAGAAAAAATTTTAGAGAAATATATAAATGACAAATTAAATAGCTACTTGAATAAATTCTCAATTATACCTAATACACAATTTGGTTTTCGAAAAAGAAAGAATACAGAAACGTTATTATTGGATTTTGTTGAAAAAATTAATGTAACTGTAAATGACAGAAAGCATGCAGCCGCGATATTTCTTGATCTATCAAAAGCCTTTGATACAATAGACAGGACTATACTTCTTCGAATACTAAAAGCTTCCGGAGTAAGAGGCACAGTTCACAAATTATTCGAAAGTTTTTTAACAGATCGAGCACAGACTGTCAAAATTAACAATTGTTACAGTGATTTAAAGCAAACACATTTCGGAGTTCCACAAGGATGTATTTTATCACCAATGTTATTTAACTTATACGTAAAAGATATACCTCGAACAAATGGTTTATTGTGTAATATTTATCAATTCGCTGATGATACTGCAATATTATCAACAGACATTAATGAAATTACATGTTTGCAGAAATTGCAGAATGATTTCAATTTAATATCAAAATGGTTTACACAACATTATATTTTTATAAACGCTAAAAAAACTCAAGCTCTTCAATTTGGAAATTCTAGCATAAATTACACTCTACGAAGTCATAACGAGAAATGCTTATTTTCTGGAAATTTAGTTAATTGCAGTTCTTGCCACAAAATAAACTTTCTAAATGAAGTGAATTATCTTGGAATAATAGTGCAAAAAGATATGAAATGGACTAGACACATAGAATATGTATCTAACAAATTAAAAAGCCTATTATATACATTCTATCAATTACGAACAATTTTGCCAGTGCAAACAAAAATACTAATTTATAAAACTTTGGGAGAATCAATAATAAGATATGGTCTGACGATTTATGGTCATACACATACAATATACCTGGAACCTCTGTTAAAGGCGCAAAATAATTTCTTAAAGCTTATAAAAAATAACAATAAAAGAACAGATGACATAAGGAAAGAGCTTGAAATTTTGAAAATTGATCAGTTACGGGATTATATGACCATTTTTAAATATTATTTTAATAAGACATTTCAACAGATTCAAGAAACTACATATAACATTCGACCATCATCCATAACTTTCATCACTAATAGGTACAATAATTTTTACGGAAGAAACTCGATTTATTATTACATTCCATACATAGTTGAAATCATTAAGAGGCATGAATACCACTAAATAAGACAAGAAGCAAACTAACGAAAGAGATTTGCATCTTAACAGAAATTTTACAGAGCGATAATCTAAGCTCAGTATTATTTAATCTTGTTGTAGGAAGGATGACAGAAGGAGTAAAAAATAAAAAAATTATACAGACTTACCTGGCGAGTCTGCACATTATTGACTATGCCGGCACGTTGTTTATTTCAACAAAAGAATCTTTCAAGATACTAAATACTCATAGATATTAATTCTTAAAAACGAATCTGTAGTACGATATATACAGGATCAAACAGTTTACAATTATAAGTAAGAGACATTTTGAATTTTGCAAACTTGATCTTAGTTCCACACTATGCCAAACAAGGGCCTGATTTTCTCTCTTCATATTTGTACATGGAAAGTAATTTTTAGATTAAAAAGAAAATAAAATGTAAAAGTTTAATTATCATCTCTGTGTATCTAATATATGCAATCGTTCATTTCAATTATTTATTTTATTTTATTCTCACAAGGTTTGCAAATAAATAACTGATAAGGATATTTATATTTGTTAGTAAATAACTTTACAATAATTTCTACCTATTTAAATGAATAATAGAGAATAATAGTTTTGATCCTGTAAGCAATATAGAGGATTAACTAAGTTTGTAATAACAGCCAAAACAAACCTATGTTATGTTTATATTAGTGACCCTAATAAACAGCAAGGACGGGCACAATATAGTTGTAACCACTGTCAATATCTAAAATAAAAATAACAAGCTTAACAGTCCTATTTAACTTTCCATCCTCAATAAACCAAAACTGCACGATTTCTGTTGTTAGTCGCTCTTTTAATTATTTATGCAACTTTTCGACTTATTCTTGAATTTGTTTTCAGAAAGCTGATTTGGCAGTTGGATCAATGACCATCAACTACGCTAGAGAAAGCGTGATTGATTTCACAAAACCATTCATGAATCTTGGAATCAGTATCCTTTTCAAGGTGAGTTTAAATTGCAAAGTTACCCTCTAAAATTAACAAGCTTCTACGCCTCTGTGTGTAATATCCAAGGAAGAGAATTTTGTTATCGGTTATTTATCATTAATAAAATGCAGTATTATGAGGATTAAATTGCATGAGAGTCGAAACCGCTTTCCAATTTTCATCAGAGGGTTAATTAATACCCTCGAATTATCTGCAACTCTATTAGTGTGTTTACATAATTTATTGGGATCTTTAATAAAGCCTTCCCTCTCGCGTAATAAAGATTAACTACGAAACGTAATTACTTATTGTATATCCTATTATTCTTGTTATTTATAAAAGACTAGGGTTTAATCCCTTTTGGAAATTTTCATTCATTCGAGATGATTTAATTTAAATATTTTCCAGATATAAATGAAAATACAGACACCTTGAGATTGATTATAAATTTATAACTTAATTTTCGAAGATGCTTAATGAATTCAGAGTGTACAGAAATTACTTTGCATAATTCCATTTAATTTAACCCTATGGCCACTTTTGAAAGGTCTTTAGGGATTTGCGTACCTATACAAGTTTTTAATTATGAATTAATTTAAAAATATGTTGAGACAGTGTTTGTCAAACAAACGCAGCACGAAGAAAGCGAGTAATAGTTTGAGGATGATAAGAAAGTACAATTTAGTCAATATTATTGTTATTATTATTATAAATTACTGTTACACTAAAAATAAATAAACTTCTTACTATTATATGCGTTGCGCTTCAAGATTTAAATCAAATAACTTTAGAAACTTTTTGGAACGGCTAGAAGTGTTTTAATCCATATCCCTAGATTACATTCAATTTGCCATCAGTATCTATCTATTAGATGAAATCAACGTACATTTGGAAAGAAGAGAATTTAATCGAACGGAAACATTTCCATATCTCCAAGGTAATGGATTTGCCAAAAGAAGTGCACTTTAGAAGAATCTTGAAAGGAATATTAAAAATCTGACTTGAGCTACTTATTCTTCTATTATTATGATAACAAAGTTTGTATGGTAGAGGTTCAAATTATATAGTTTATGTCGATTTCAGTTTTCAAAATAATTTAATTTTTACAATATTTGCATATGTTGGTCTAGCGATAACCAAAGAGTTTCAGTAACCACCACAAGAGACAGTAGCGCTTTCTGGTAGCTTAAATTACAAAACTTTGTTGTGTTCATCGTCTTGAACCATAGCATTGAGCGACCTGTAATGGTATGTTGTCTTTGGGAATTACCAGCCCATCTATCTATCTGTTGATCAAACTGCACAGGGGTTTGTCAGCGGAGGACACTATTAGATCTTCGAAAGATATCAAAATGAGTCTGAGGGGTTGGTTTGGTTTTACCTGGGGATAGTATTCAGAATTAGCAGAATCCCTTTTTCAATCATTTGTAATACAATCTAATAAAATAGATCTAGAATCTTCCTCTCATTGTTTAAGTTTTCATTTGCCCAAATTAATAGACCAAACACTTTCCATCAGCTGTTTGTAGGCCTTTCTCAAACACCACCGCCTTCGGCTTCTTTTGTTAGTAATTCTACAGCCATCTGTGTAAATTGCTTTATTCTGTCCAACTCCCATATGATCTTTCTTTGCTATTTCAAATGCCACTTTAACGCTAAACCTAAAATGTGCCATATCCAATATACTTAAGACACTTTCACACTCTTTTGTTCCCACTTTTGTATGATAACGAACGAATTTGCTCTTCTACTTGCCAATCAGTTTGCACTTCCGTCCCAATATCATCACCTGATCATCTGCAAAAGTTAGATCTTTACGTGTTTTCTTCTATCTCGCACAGTTACCTTGCTAAACCATGAGTAATATTCACAAGGGTGGTTCAAGTGAGGAACCTTTATAAAGATAGTTTTGGTATCATCCTGTCTCTTAAAAATCTTCTAAAGTACCAACTAACTAGGTTCAGCTTCAGAGCAATTGTGGGCCTGGATTGTTGTTCTCGGAGATGGTGGCAGCTGTTTGGCGGCGAAGGCCCAGCTGACCTTGGCTTTTTGCGCACGATGGACGGCTATGATGCTGTTTTGCTTGCTTTTATCAAGTAATGATTGCTCTCAAAAGAGTGTTGCCTTATAGCATGCGAATTCATGTTAGGATTTGTACGATTGTTTGTAAGAAATAAAACAGAAAGTATTTTAAATCAAGATAGGCTGTTAAAGCGTTGTTTGGAGCTGATGTTATCTCGTTGAAGACCAGGATGCAAGAGAAAGCTCTGCCACTCCGCTGCCGGTATTTAGGTACGTGTGGACCCCTTCCAATTCGAGGGCTATGGTCCTGCTATGGTTCTACCATTGTAAGTTTGACAAACCTCTACTCATCTTAATGATTATCATCCTGATCCCCGTTTTGGCATTTTATAATCATCTTGCCTTGTTCTAAATTTTGAATGGCTGCAAACGGGCCTTGCATTCTTCAACTCCACTACTTTCTTTATCTTTTGTTTTGCTTTTTTCCACATTTTCACTATTCACAATAATCTCCTAGTTACTTCATTTGGTCTTGTCTCCACTTTTCTAGTAACATAGTATCTTACTTTACTTTACTTAAACGTTGGGCCTATCTGCCGTTAAGCTTAAGACTGTCGAGATTGAGTTTGTTCTTGCAGATGATTTTCCACTTTTTCCTGTCCATTAAAGCCACGCTGGCTTCCTCTCATCTCATATTCCTTTTCGTTAAGTTGCCCTTGATGTTTTACTACCAAGTTTGTCTTGGTCTGTCCCCCTCCCCTTCTTCTCGTTTCTTTCGCTTTATAGACTGCCTTAGCTATTCTTTCCTTTGGCATTCCAACTAAGTGCTTATGCTATCCTAGTTGTTTGTCTTCAATTCTTTCTACTATTGGGATTTACGTTTAATTGTTTTCTGATTTCCTCGTTGCGAATTTTGTCTCTTCTCATGTTGTCTCAGAAACCTCATTTCAGCTGAGTTTACCTTTCTTTTTATTTTATTCGTCATTATCCAGTTTTCTTGTTTAAATCTTTGTGGTATTTTCTTTTTTGCCATAAAGGTTGTCCTTATTGCTTTAAAGAGTCTATGCTATGCTTCAGTTCTTTCATTATTTCCTCTTATGTTTTACTTTCATGGTTTATTGGGCTTCCTAGACATTTGTATTTTTCCACTTGTTCCAAGTTTATACATATGTTTGGCGTTCCATTTTCTGTTTGGCTAATATCATTGTTTTTGTTTTGTTTACATTTATTGTCATTCCTTTCTTTCCATTTCTCTGGTATATATATTTAAATTGTCTTGCAGAGCTCGCAATGATTTTGCAATTAACACTATGTCGTCTGCAAATTACGTTGATTTCTACTGCTTGTAATTTTCTGCATCCTACATGGTAATCTATTAATCTAACGTTTTTCATTACATTGTCTATTACCAAAGTGAACAGCAGAGGACGGAAGTTGCAGTCCTGTCTTACTCTTTCCTATGTGCTGAATTTATCTGAGGTTTCATGTCTGTACTATTGATGTATAGACTTTTAACCGTTTGTATTATTTCCTCTTCAACCTGTCTCTAAATCTACTTACTTTAATTACGTTGTTTTGGTACTGCTTTATATTTTAATTTCCTTTATTGTTTCCTAAATTATCGTTTGTCATTCTCTGTTTATTGGTTTCTCAAAAATTATTTTTATTTAAAATAATTAATTAATGAAAAGAGAAAAAAAGGCCATAATTTATTTATTTATAAAAATAATTATGTCAAGTGGTATATCGTTAGAATCTTTGAAAAAGGGCCTTTTTTATAAAGTCATGGCCAACCATGGTTTCCATTAGAAAAAACATAAGCTTGTGTCATAACTCAAAAATTATAGCTTAAATAAAAACTTCAGTTAGTCTGTATTATTAAGCACATAATTACCTACAACTTCTTCCTTTACACATTTTTTCTAAAGTCAATAATAACAGAGCTATAGGCACCAAACGAAATAACAAAAAAATTATTTTTGGGAGATATCTAGTTAGCCATGCATTTTTTCCAAAAAACAAAAAGCTTATTAAATTGAGCTCGTAAAACTGTAATTCTTTACCAATTTAATCGTCTCTCTATCTCCACTAGTTTCCAAGATCCCCATACTAAACATCGGAAAAAACTCACCCTGTATATCGCAGTATTTTTCTTTCGAATGTGTCTAGGAGCTTTTCGTCATTTTGCGTCATGACCAAGGCAGGTCTTATCAGAGTTTTGTATATTTTTACTTTTGTCTTTCTTGATATTAGATTTGATATTAAATGTTTAATGAGTCCAAAGTATGTTTTGATGGCTAGGCATACCCTTCTCTTAATCTCACAGCATGCGTCACTGCTGTTGGTCACCTCCGATTCTAAGTAAACAAAATTCAAGACACCTTCGATGTTATATTTCTACTACTGTTAAATTTCGTTGCGGTCTTTGTCTTCCCTCCTTGCCATCTACTAACATCTATTTGGTTCTTTCCGAGTTAATTCTCAAACCGATTTTCTTAGCAGCCTCTTCGAGAGACACAAAGGCATTAATCATATTTCTTTTAGATCTTGCGCTTATGTCCACATCATCAGCATATGCTTAGATATGAACACTCTTAGTTATTATGCTTCGTCTTCTATTTATGTTGGCTTCTCTTAAAGCTTTCTGTAATGCCAGATTAAAGAAGGTAGTTGATAAAGGATCTTCTTGACGCAGTCCAGTCTGTGTGAGACGTTGTTTTGTTTGTTTGTTTCACTTGACATACAACTTGTGACAATGTAATCATTATCAGTGATGTTCTGCATTGCTTTATATAAGGCATTTCTATTGACTGTGTCATACTCGGATTTGAAACCGATAAACATGTGGTGTGTTTCGATGTTATATTCACTTGTTTGTAGTAGCATGAATATCTGGTCTACAGTTGATTTGTTATCTGAAAAGCCACACTGATATTTCCCTATTACGGTGTTTGCATATGCTTTTATACGATCATACAAGATAATTGCTAGTATTTTGTACGCTATCTTCAACGGGGTTATTCCTCGATAACTGTAACATGCCAACTGGTTTTCTTTTTTGTGTAATAGTATCAGTACTTCAAGATAACACTCTTTCGGTAGTTCATGTAATACACTGCATAGGTTTGCTCCACCATTATTGATCAATTTTGCGGGTATGCCATCCGATTCTGAGGCCTTGTTAATCTGCTTTGGTCATTTCTTCCATTGATCTTGTTCTCTACTATCGTTTTCCCCTGTAATCAAGTTTTTCTTTTTCATTTCTACAGTTTAGCCTCTCTTCAAAATTCTCTGTCCATCTTTCCAAGATTCCTTCGCTATTACTTACTATATTTTCTTCTTTATCTCCGCACATATTAACTCTTGGTTGAAACTTCTTTTTACTGTTATTGAGTTTTTTCCAAGACTTCCTTGTTGCTACCTGCGAGTTTAGGTCTTCAAGATTTTGCATTTCACGTTCTATTTATTCTCGTTCAATTTCCCTATGCATTTTCTTTTCTTTCCTTTTTAAGTTCTTATATTCTTATTAACTGTCTTGTAGTATGCCTCTGTTGAAGTGTCTTATATACGGTATTCATTTTGTCTGTTATATCTTGGCGTTCTTTGTCAAACTAATCTTTCCCTTGCGATTGTTTGAATTTTTGTAAAATTTTATTTACTGTCTTCCCTGGATTCGGTTATATTCTCACTTGGTACGTTCAGCTGTTCTTCTAACTTCCTTTATAGAGCTTCTATATATTCGGTTGCTTGTTGCGGGTTCTTCAACTTTTTTATATTATACTGTTCTCTCTATTTCCTTTTGTTTTTTTTTAGATTTAATATTTTGGCTCTTGGTATTGTTTTTAACAGGTAATCGTCTGTGTCTATGTTTGCTCCTCTTCTATTTCTGACATCTACAATATCTAAGAAATGCCTTGATGGATAGCATTAACTGTGCTACCAAAATTATTGGATGATCGGCATACATGACGACATGACAACCAATAAAATAATACGAGAAGAGAGCGATTTAACTAGAAATTCGAACGTTGCACTCTGCAATTATAGGGAAAAAAAATCTTGCCCGGGCCAGACAAAGTGACAGTTTTATGGTTTGAAACAGCATAAAACTAAAAGATAAGAATGCTAAATACAAAATTAGAGGTAGTTTTATTCTATGCAAAGCTCTAATGCATCTCTAATTTAGCATTGAGAAAATATTTTTATAAGAGAATTCTAAAAGAAAATAATGTTCCCAAGACATAAATCTAATAATGTCAAGGGGCATTAAACCAAAGGACTTTTATGTTACAGAAAGACGATAAAATAATAAATAATAAAAATATATTTTGTTGTTTACAGAATTTAATAACACGTTAAGGGAAGATTCAATTATTTCTGAATTTTCCTAACAGAGCGTTGTAATGAACATTATGCACGTGTGGTTGTACCAAGCGAAGAATAGAGCGTTCGATTCATTAAAAGTCGCAGATAGTAATGGTAATATTTTAAAATTAGAGAAATGGCTAAGTTGCTTGACAATTTTTTGAGGCCTTGAAGCAGGGACGGATGGGGTAAGGTGTACCGACCCGGGAGACTATGAGTAACTGGCCCGTTGGCGCTGTCTCTTGGTTCAAGTGACTCCAGTAATGAAATTTAAAAATGCCTTATAACTGTTCTGAAAGTTTTTTATTGAATTTAGGTAATTAAATAGTTAGGCATCTGGGAAAGGGATAAATACATGACAAATTTCACAGCAGCATATTTTTTCATTCTGTTTAATTAACAAAATACATAATAAACTGCAAAACACCAAAATAAACAAAATTCCAAGAAAAATAAAAATTATATTTACACTTATTTAGATGTAGTAATTACTTATATCTCTTTATTGAGTTTCAACAGATTAATGCTTTTGTAAGAAATCCACTTGTCTTTGACAAACTGTTGATAACCTCTTGGTTAATGGATTCTACTGCAACTACCAAGGTTATATATTGCTATTCTGAACTTTTCTTGTTTTGACTTTGGTTGCATATCTTTAGACCTTTCATCAAAGACTTTTTTAATAACCTACGATAAACTTCAGGAAAATCTTCTTTGATTTCTATATCAATGTGTCCTCGCAAATTTAGTTTTCCATTAACAATTATTTTGTTGCATTTTGAATATCAAGCTGTATTGAGCGCAGTTGCTGAACAACAGTTTGCCCATGGCATTATATCTAAGCAGATCCAGGCCTTTGGTCTGCATGTATCATGATATAGGGGACCCGTAATTGTGAATATTTTTTAAAATATTTGAGATGCTATATAACGCCTCCTTGTAATTTCTGGCAGCAACTTGGGTATCAGAACCGATTATTGTATTATCTTCAATTATTTGCAGAGCATCAATAACATCTACGTATAAAGCCAATCTCGAGCTATTAAACTTTCCAAAAATTTTGTTCAATGCTGGATCTTTCGCCTACCAGCGTGTTACTTAATGGATTGTAACCTTTTACATTTTAGATTGTTCGAAGTTGAAGTCCAAACATCCATTCTCTGATTAGAATCTTTAAAAAAAACTGCAACGGAATTTAACAACAACGTAGAAAGAGATGCTGCTTTGATATGCGCCTTCATAAGATCACAGAGTACAAGGTTGACATGACACCATATATGAATGTGGTTGGGATTTTCTTTTTCCATTTTTGAAGAAAATCCATTATAATATCCTTGCATAAGTGTTATGACAGGGAATATCCAAAAGGAGTCTCTTGCAAATAACGATAGAACACTGATCTGTAACCGAAATACACTGCACTGTGTTACATGCCAAAATAAACTTTAAGACACAGACTTATAATCAGCGACTGGAATGCACAAAGAACTAAGTTCGCTGATACCCAGACTAGGCAACAGTCGAAGACGGCTAGGTTCAAAATGCCTACTTACCACTAAAATAGCTTAAAATCGGTATTATTAGAAGGCGCCACTATGGATTCACCCAGGACCATAGTCCCTCTTAAATCGGCAACAACTTTACAAATACTTACTTAGACTTTCTGAAACAAAAGCTTACTCAAGGCGTTAAACCGCCTTATACAAAAGTATTTTCACTCCACTCTGTATAAATGTTTCTTTAATTAAATTTGGAATATTCAAATTGAATCAACAAATCATTTTCTTTGGATCACTCAGTATGTCAAGGTTTTTGAGTCACCCGGTATATTCTTTATTGGTGAAATTTAATATAACTGGATCAAATTAATCAAATGCTATTAATGGGTGTACACTAACCTTGCGTAGCTGTACGATCCAAATCGTTGTCCACACGGGCAACTGCGTATCTATTTACTTGAAGCTTTGTAGACTAGCCGCATCCACACAGCAAGGAGGGACAAAATGGTGACGAATTCCATTGAACAAGTTCCGCTTAACAGCGAAAGGAAGAAGAAGCCCTACTTCCAAAGAATAAGCTCTAACGGCAGCCCCTTTATGAAATCCAGCACTACGCTGATGTATCCTAAGGATACTTCACTAAACCATAATCTTCATGGGCCACAACAGCTAAATTTTTATGAAAGACGTCGCACAAAACTTTTTCCCACCAGCGTTGAACTTTCCTCTCTGAAGCTCCTTTATCCATTGGCCTATTTCGCATCGACCGCACCCTGATCTCGACGCGCAGAAGCGACTTATCCCGTAACTAAATTACCCAGAAAACAGCTACTCTCTACAACCCTATTCCTCAATAGAGGTCGCCACGCATCTCGATTTGAATTAATTATTGCGGAATAATTTTACAAAAATTAAAAACCTTAAGACAGTCTTATTTCCAGATCAACAGTTTCTATTTCAAGATAGCCTTATTTGATATTTTACGTCAGGTTTATTATTTCTAGCTGAAAACTGTTTAATTTTAATATTAACGTTATGGAGTTTATCAAAGTAAGCCGAAAGTGAATAAATAACAATTTTTTTTGCATACAGGTACCAACCAGCAAAGCATCGACGTTTTTCAGTTTCCTAAGTCCTTTGGGTTATGACATTTGGTTATTCGTAGGCGGAGCATTTTTCATGGCATGTTTCACACTATTTACACTAGCAAGGTTTACACCATACGAATGGATCGAACCAAAACGTCACCTAGATAAACGTCGTGGCTATTTAACGAATCCATTCACGGTGTCCAACAGCTTTTGGTTTATAACTGGAACATTACTAAGGCAACCATCAGGAATCAACCCACAGGTATTGCACGCACCCAACTCGGATTGTCGTGCAAAAATCACCCCACAAAACTCCCTTTGTCTGTTTTCGTTTTTGTCTCGACTGCATGTTAACAATTTTTATTTTTATTATTAAAGGTCCCCACAAGTCAACAAACCCGACTATTTTCATTCATGAACCCATTAGCCATGGATATATGGCTGTATGTACTATCTGCTTACATCCTGGTCTCCATAACAATGTTTGTGGTAGCCAGATTTTCCCCATACGAATGGCACAATCCGCATCCTTGCGACTTCGAGAATGAAATCGTGGAAAATCAATTTTCGTTTGCTAATTCTTTCTGGTTTACCATCGGTACATTAATGCAGCAAGGATCTGATCTTAATCCTAAGGTACCATGTTTAATTTAATTAGTGAATTCAAAAATAAGCACTCATATCTGTGAGCACCAATATTTGTTTTTTCATTTATTTAATATTTTTTATTTTTGTAATAATGTATTGACGTTGTTGGTACCTGCATGTTTAATAAGCACCCATTTTTATTAAATGTTGTTTATTTTGTTTGTTTTCATTTTTGCATGAATTTACGCATTAACACACATATACACACATTAAGTCGCAAAATCATAAAATTAATTAAATAAAGCTTATGGGTGCTTATTTATAAACATGACATGGTACCTATAGGTAAGGCCTCGAGTTTTCCTTTTTATTTTTTGCTCTCGATCGCAAATTTTATTTAAACTACAGTTGATCCTTACAAATGGCTAGTAATTGATTGATTGACTATTTGAACAGGCAACGTCTACCCGGATTGTGGGAGGAATTTGGTGGTTTTTCACCCTTATAATTATCTCGTCGTATACAGCAAATCTGGCTGCGTTCCTAACGGTCGAACGCATGATTACCCCAATAGAGAACGCGGAGGATTTAGCAAGTCAAACGGATATTCCTTATGGAACATTAGAAAGTGGATCGACCATGACTTTTTTTCGAGTAAGTAAATGTTCAATTTTTAAGCTAGATATGTAGGGGAAAAAAAAGGAAATATTTTCCTGTTTGTGTTTGTTTGCAAACGACAGCTTAACTGCAATCAATCAAATTTGATAAATATAAAGATTTGTTGATAAATTTTTTGATTGATTAATGACATTGCTATGGCTGAATGTTAAAAATATTCTTTTCAAGGATTCAATGATTGAAACGTACAAAAAGATGTGGCGCTTTATGGAGAATCGAAAACCGTCGGTATTTGTATCGACTTACGAAGAAGGAATTCAAAGGGTTTTAGAAGGCAATTATGCCTTCCTAATGGAATCAACTATGTTAGACTACATCGTTCAACGGGATTGTAATTTAACACAAATTGGAGGTTTGTTAGATTCGAAAGGATACGGGATTGCCACACCAATGGGGAGTCCTTGGCGAGATAAGATATCGCTTGCAATTTTAGAATTACAAGAAAAAGGAGAAATTCAAATGCTATACGATAAGTGGTGGAAAAATACCGGAGAGACTTGTTCGAGAAATGATAAGGGTAAAGAATCCAAAGCGAACTCTTTAGGAGTTGATAATATCGGTGGGGTTTTTGTTGTTTTATTATGTGGATTGGCGTTTGCTGTCATTGTGGCAATATGCGAATTTTGTTATAACTCCAAGAAAAATGCTTTGAGCGAAAAGGTGAGATATTGATGACTTAGTGAGATCAAAGATTGATTTTGTTTTGTTTCGTTTTAATATAGCGTGCTGTTGGAACACCCCATCAATCACTTTGTGCAGAAATGGGAGGCGAACTTTGTTTCGCTTTACGCTGCAGAGGATCACGTCAAAGGCCAGCACTCAGGAGGCAGTGTTCGAAATGCATGTCTGGAGCAACTTATGTTTCTGCAGTCCTTGATATTCCACCTCATCCACCTCAACCGCCATCAAGAGCGCCACCACCGAATGGTATGAGAATGCCAACGTCACCCGAAGAGAAATGTCCGGCAAGTTTAATTCCTAATATTAATTAATTCTATGAACAAAATATTTTTTTACAGAGGGAAAATTTCGATTTACCAATTGAACTGCAACATCGCATTCTACACGAACCCTTACATCCGCCACATCAGCATCATCCGGATTTTGATGCAAATTAAATGTAGTTTTCTTTAAAAGATAAAAATTCAAATCAAAAGCTTGAAGAAGCTTAATTAGTGTTAATTTAGAGATAAGTAAATGTTTTTATGAACAATCTCTAAGATTTCATCATGATGCGTTTATGACAAGGAATTGTTGATTTCCGTCCGTCTATGATTTTTTGTCTTAAACATTCATTTAGATAATAAGAATGTGTATATACTATAAGTAAAGAAAATAAAAAATAAAAAAAACTTCTCGACTACCTATTAGTGTGACAACTGTAAATATACTTGTGCACAATTGTGATAAATGTTTGAAATAAATAAATTATGAGATACTGGAAGCTCTGACGTTTTTCTCGTCTTGGGTAAAATGAGAATGAAACTTGAAAAAGGAATTTTTATTTACACAACATTAAGTCCAGTTTTGCAAATTTCAAGATAAGGATTTTACAAGTTGATGATAATTATGCTGGATTTTCTTTACTTATGACTTTAATTACGGTTATAAAAACGTGAGTTCTGCTCTTTAAGAGTTTTTCTTTTTTTTCTTGCAAACGACCAAATTTTTATTTCGGTTTTCAAATAAAAACTTGAAAGGAAAAAATAAGTTGTAAACATAATAAAAACCGCATTAGCCTCGTATCAGAGACATAAAATAGAAATGTGAACGAGCAACCATTTAACCTACAAAGAGCAAAATGCGTATACAACGAGTTTGCAGATTTACATTTACTACATTGAAAAGGCATAAAAAGAAAATTAATGAGCAGTAGTAATTATGAGCAGTTTGTAAATATTTCAAGATGAATGTTTTAATTATTAAAAACGAAAGAATTTACTAAAGAAATTCTATCGTACACGAAGGCCTATAATTTTATTCTGAGGAATGAAATTCACAAATTCACATTATTACTCTGGCAATTAATCTTCTTTACAATTACTCTAATGCTTAAAACTAATTATCACTAATGATTATTATTGTATTCAAATTATAATTACTACAAAGCAAAAGATTTATCACTACTGTATCAATTGATTAAACGATAAAGATCTTGAAAATTTATAAAGTACAAGACATCTTTTATCATGCCTTGTACATAAGTCGCTTTTAAACTTTGATAAACTTTATTCTACAGAGAATTTGTTATAAAGTTGGGTTTTACCTTTCAAAACAAGTTCTACATACATGTTGTTGACACCATTTCACTCTAGGTGATCTGAGTATCAACAAGTGGTATTTTATACTTGTGTTATTGTTTCTTAATGTGAATAGTTTATCTTAAACATTGAAGTGGAAAGAATTTATTAAAAATGTTTTAAGTTCATTGGATTGTTTTAGCTCAATAAAATTATTATTGCGAAAACTACAGTTGTGATTAATTCCATTTTATTTAAACAAGTAAGTAGTAAATGTAAAATAGGAAGTAGAACGTATAACTGTAAATAATTTTTATTTCTACTCTTGGTTTTGATTAACAGGGAAAGAAATTATTTATAATAAAATATATATTTGAATTGTTTACAAATTTCTGTATTTCATGAAGATACATTAGGATTTTAAATATAAAACCTTGAACATAACTTTCATTGCCACAGCATAAATGAAGGGCAATTAATGTTTCAAGTAAACAATATTATTTGTATTTTATTTTCTATTGCCCTAGTTTTTTAATAAACAATAAAAAATAAAAGCAACTGGATCTGTTAATTAATCTTACAAACAGTGGGTTACTAGGGAATAAATAAAGACCTTGACAGAATTCCAGTTCAGGTAAAAACAAATTATACAAATTAGAAAATTACTTGATTATCGCACAATATAAAAAATCTTTTTTTAATTAAAAAAATCATACACTCCACCTTTGACTTCTTCCTTAGTGTTAAAGCAACTGAATCAATTTTAATAAATTAGATGTAAAGCTTCCTAAGAAAGTACATAAATAGAATTCAGATTATATTTGTTGAAAACTACAATCAACCCGAGCTGCAAGAATCTGTCAGAAACAAATCGGAACAAGATAACAAAATTGTTTAACCTTGATGCTGCTTAGTTATTATCAAACTGATCAAATCCTTGAAATTTATCAAAGGTTACAATATAATCAACCGACTTACAATAACTACTTGAACACACAAAAAAATTAGAAAGTAAATCTTCAAATTATAAAAACAGGTAAAGAAAAACACAAAAGCTTTAAATCCAAGATTACAGAAATCAAAGATTATGCATTTGTTTACAACTATCAAGTACAAATCCTTCAAAATGATTAATGTAACCTACCAGATTAAGTTCCAGATAACAAACTGTCTAAAAACCTTTGATAATCCCAAGATAAACAATTTATTCCACACTGGTGAAAAACCTTTTCATATTTTTCTAAAGCTTCTTCATTTTTAAAATCAAAGATTTTATTCCCATAAAAACAATTTTTCTATCATATTAACACAACTACAGAACATTTCCACCAATGTAAAAAACTTCACACTTTATATTATTCAACAGAAAGAAATTTAAAATGGGAATCCTATCTTGGACTGAAAATTATGGCGACGAAATCTTCATGGGACTAAACATGTCGAAGTTGAAAAGAGACGAAGCCTACCTTAATATTTCCACGCCAACTACAGTATACCTTTATAGTCTTTACGAAGAATGTTTTCAGGTACACTCAACTCTCTCATTTCTAACCTAAACAATAAATAAAATAACATTTTTCAGTGCCCGTTCACACAAGAACAACCCATAGAAAACCACGAAATACTAAAAATCAATACGAGGCATCCCAGATTGTGGCGTATATTAAAAGAAGATGTTTCAATATCACCTGTTGATTCAAATCATAGCGTTTTATGTACTATAAATCAAGAGTTTGGAGAATTTGGTGTTTATGATTTAAAAATTTCCAGTAGTAATTGCCAATTGCACGTCTTAAAAGAACCAGTAGATATTCATTTCCGTAAGTATCAATTTAGCAATTTTATTTAAATTTTACAATTTTCCATTTCAGCTATTCTAACGGTCGTTCTTATTTATGCCCTAATTTTACTTTTGGTTTCAAGTTGCATTTGTGTATGGAGAATTTACACAAATAAACCCGAGCGTCAAACTACATCGTTTGATAAAGAACTAGAACCAAATCAAAAGAGAAAACGCTTAAAATCTCTGGATACATTTAGAGGGTAACTTTCTAAATTTCAAATGCCAAAATTAATTTTTAAGTTTTGTTCCTTTAGGATCAGCATAGTTTTGATGATATTTGTGAATTATGGCTGTGGTGGTTATGCTGTTTTCGACCATGCTGTCTGGAATGGTTTGCAATTAGCAGATATCGTGTTTCCATGGTTTATGTGGATTATGGGTGTCTGTATACCAATTTCGGTTTCTTCAATTTTAAAAAAAGGAATTTCTAAGAAATCTTCACTGAAGAACGTTTTACGGGTGAGTCTATTAAATTACGATTGACATAAATTAATTGTGTCTGTTTTAGAGATCATGCATCCTGTTTGGACTAGGATTGTTTTTGGGAGCTGGGCCGAATCTTGATAAATTGAGAGTATTTGGAGTTTTACAAAGGTTTGGTATTTGTTATTTTGTGACGGCATCGGCCTTTATCCTTTTCTCAAGCGCAAAACAGTTTCACGAAGAGAAGGTACCTTATAAAATATTTCAAAGTATTTTTCCTCTAAGATCTTACTTTCAGAAAAGAGTGTTCAATTTTTGCACGGATATTTTAACTTTGAAATACCAATGGATTGTTGCAATCATTTTGCTGATAGTTCACAATCTTTTAACATTCATGCTGTCAATTCCAAATTGTTCTAAGTAAGTAAATTTTGACTTTTAAGTTTTTCAAAAATTTAAATTTTGTGCAGAGGCTATTTAGGTCCAGGTGGCTATCATGATAATGGAAAGCATATGGAATGTACTGGAGGAGCTGCTGGATATATAGATAAAGTGATATTGGGAAATCATAGATATCAGTATCCAACTATAAAGAGTATTTACAAATCAGAAGCATTTGACCCAGAAGGAATATTAGGTAAGTTGATGTTCTGACTAAATTAAATTTTATAATAATTCTCGATTACTCACAGGTTGCTTAACATCCATCATACAAGTTATCATTGGTGCCCAGGCAGGGGCTATAGTATTATTTCATAAAGGACATGCAGCACGATTGATAAGATGGTTGATATGGGCAGTAATATTAGGATTAATTGGAGGCTTCCTTTGTGGTTTTTCCAAAGAAGATGGCCTCATACCAGTTAACAAAAACCTGTGGTAATTTAAATTAGAAAATATCTTTAAACTTTATAAAAATTCAAACAATTTTGTTTACAGGTCCATATCATTTGTGCTTGTTACTTCTAGTTTAGCATTTCTGCTATTGTCTTTATGTTATTATTTGATCGATGTAAAAGAATATTGGAGTGGAAAACCATTTTTGTTTGCTGGAATGAATGCGATCTTTATGTATGTTGGACACAGTATGACGTATGGTAATTTTCCAATTCGATGGGTTCCAGTTAAAGAAGTGGGTTTAAATACCCATTTTATTACATTAATAGAAAATGTATGGGCAACTGGAATGTGGGTTGTTATTGCATATTATTTATTTACTATCAAATTTTTCTTAAGCATTTAATGTATGTTAAAATTATTGTTTCAATAAAATAAATGTGTTTTGTGATATTAACAAAAGTTTGTTTTTTTGCTGTCCTCTGAATTAAATTCAAGGTGTTTGACTTCGTTAAGTATTGTATACTTTGTATTATTGCTTTTGATTACCAAGAGAACGATAGTTGGCATATTTCTTCCATTTGAGGTCCAGTCTAGTCAGACTGTTGTTGTAATAAACGATAAATCGACATAGACTGCTTGAAATACAAGCTACATAACTCTTAAAGGGTTTTACCAAATTTTTAGTATCAATGTAAACTACCCATATAGAAATTTACAAAACCGCAAAATTATTAGTAATAACAAAACTATGCAGGAAATAGTATGAGGAATTAGTACTGATAACATTTTCCTTAATTCCAATTTCACAATATCTTGCCAAACAACTTGAATGGACAAACACATTAACGTATATGTGAATATCTTTGTGGTTTTCAAAGACGACATTAACAAACTTACCATGGAAAAACATTATAGAGTTGGTGCAATTGCAATCAGAAAACATTTCTCTGTGTTTCCCTGATTTCAAAGCTGAAACCTCATCTTGGTGACAAATAACTAAAAGCCAAAAAAATATAGTAATGCCTTGTAAAGCAATAATGTGCCCTAGTAAGTTCTAATAGTAAAAAAGTTCAAAAATCTTAATCTATGCAAGAACAGCCTTTCAACTGTTATTTCTTAAATCTTGTCATGCACATTAGAGTCACAACACTTGTCATCTTGTGGTTAAACGTTTAATTAGTTTTTATTGTTAAGTTTGTGGTTTAATTATACAGGGTTTGGATCATTTACTCTTAAAAAGTATATTTGTAATAATTTTGTACTAAAAATTATTGTGTACAGAAGTTTTCTCCAGAGAAACACATAAAGAAAAGCCCATATGACGTCTCTTAATCCATATAAAAAGACAAACGCAGACAGTTGGTTAATTAGTTCAGATCAATCAGTTTACATAGTTAATTCAAGAAATCGGTCAATTAGTTAACACAGCTAGTTACTTCGTTTCCTAGAAGGTCAGTCATTTTTTTAGTTTATCATTTTTTAACTTCTCGCTTTTGATTGTTAATGAATGTTCTATCCTGAAACGCTCCTGCAAATGGTTAAGAAAAGCACAGATACAATTTATTGAATGGTTTTATTGTTTTTCAAAATTGTCGAAGCATTTTTCCAATCTGAAACTGGTACCTCAAAAGCCAGTTGCCTAAATGCCTCAACGGTTGCTTCAGGAGAAGAATAACGCTCACCACGCATTTTGTTTTTGATTGTCAGGAACAGAAAGAAGTCATTTGATGCTAGATTAAGCCATTACGGACAATTCGACAGTATTTCACTTTTTCCTGACTAAAAAGTCGATAGTTTGTGAAGTTGTGTGGGTATTCGCATTGCCATGGTGAAGAAGGATGCGCCGATTTAAATTGCCTTTACTGAGCTGTGGTTGCCATATGTCCAGAAATACGGGAAAAACAAGCACATTCAAACAGTGGACTGTTGTTTAGTTTCCCGCTGGTATAAGTAGATCCAACTTTCGTCACCAGTAATACTGTCGTACACTAAATTGGAATGACCTCAGTTACTCAGTTAGACATTTTTAGACAACTCACTTAAAAAATGAAAATTTCATCATATGCTTCTTTTAACATGTTTGGTTTGGTTTGATCTTCTTCAGGGGAGGTTTACAAAATGCTTCCTCGTCTGTTCCTTCCTCTTCAACAACTTTACCACCTTTTGAATTGCCAATATGGCTTCTGCTTCATCATCTACAGGGGGACAGTTTGTAACCAATTGATCATCAGTTGGGAAGTTTTTGCATGACTGGCCTTTACACCCTTTGCAGACGTTTATACATTTCATACCATTGTTCTTGCAGGTGCATTGTTTTGTGCACTTGCAGAACATAGAATTAAT
Source organism: Ignelater luminosus (assembly GCA_011009095.1). Classification (NCBI taxonomy): domain Eukaryota; kingdom Metazoa; phylum Arthropoda; class Insecta; order Coleoptera; family Elateridae; genus Ignelater; species Ignelater luminosus. The sequence goes on from VTPC01001509.1 coordinate 47,086, forward strand.
ACGTTCTTCTGGTGCTGCGGCATTATAAGTAGTCAATGGGAGCAGACCGTGTTTTGTGGTCTTCCAACTCCAAATCAAAGGATCCAGGATGTTACTTTCCACATTTCAATCTGCAGGTGGGTTCGAAGAGAATGCTGGAGTGCACCTGGCTCAGTCGGAGGTACTCTCGCAAGATTGAATTCTTTTTTTACAAGAGCAGTACTGCATATACCATATCGAATGTAAAATCACAGCCACCGAAAGTTGTTGTTCCGTCCAAAATGACAAATACTGATGAGCACTTCCTCCTTCTACGTTCACGTTCAGTAGATTTAATACTCTTATAGGAGAGCCATCAAAGACCACTAATGCCCTATCTTCATGATGCTATTTTACATACGCAATGTATGTATCAATTATGGCAGAAAATGTCTCTCCACTTTTACCAGGAGACTCAATGAAGCAGAAAACCATCAGCAATTACTGACACTGCATCTTTTAGGTCACTTGAATTTGCCCTTTATCATCTTTCTATACCCGATGATCAAACTTTAACAACTAGGCACTCGATCAACGCAGAATTTTATGCTCTATAATATTGTCGTAGTGAAAGTTTTTACTACAAGTGCAGTTTTGGCTGTACTTCAAAAAAATTAAAAGAAATCTCAGAAATCTTCGGTTTTTTAACACCCTAGCTCAAGCGACGTTAGAAAATAGGGGCAAAGCATATTTTCTCATTTTCTGATGTAAATAAAAGTGATTAAAACTATTTCCAGCTTTCCTCTAATTTTTGCGCTGTAGAATTCTAATGTAACGTTTTTTATTTATTTTTAATGTTTATTTAAACTAAATTTATTTATTTCTATATGTACAGACTCGTTTATTCATATCAATAATTACACATTTATTTCGTTCGTTACTACGAGCTTATTTACTGCACAACTGCTGGCTCTATTCTCCCTTGCGTTTATATATCGTTTCCCTGTTCCTCTCGATGAGCCTAGAAGGTTCGCGCTTTTCTTTCGAGATCCTCTGGTATATTCGATTGATGGCGCGTTACACTAATTTTCCTGGCCTATAATTCAATTATAGACTAAATTAATGTAAGCTACAGAATTTATTTGAAATAATAAAATGTAAAAGAAAATAATGAAAGTTAAGAAGAATTAATGAAAATTAATAATTTACTGAGAATTAACCATCTTGTTGAATTAGGTAGACAACGTTTGTCGGAAAGAACTATAGGTAACGTTGAGTTGTGATCATTGTTACTGTAGGTACTTTATCCTAGGACAAAGGTAAGTAAAGGTATTAAAATATCGTGCCAAGAATCCAATACACGAAAGTTTAATATAGAAAACAGGAATGGTGCATCAACTAGAAAATTAACCAATCTAAATAAAAAAAAAGGTAATATCTAATTTCAAGTGTTGCCAAATTAATTACGAATGGTAATCATTGTAAGTAAGCAGAACACTAAAACTTTTTTGTATTTTCTCAATTTGAAGACTGTGAGTAACACAAAAAGGGTTCCAAATGATACATGCATATTCCGATTTGAAACTAACAGTAAAATTGTAAAGTCAACAACGTGCGCAAATTAGTTAAATATTTAGTGTTACGGATAATACACCCAAGCTGCCTAGAAGCAGCGTTTATATTTTGATTGTAATGAATATTAGATTTGAAGAAAAAATTAAACGAATCAATCCCATTTATAACGTAGTTATAGTCAAGGTTGACTTGTCCGCACGATGTAGTCATACAGTAACAGTAAAGTTTATTCTCAGCAGACTAAATCATTCTGTAGCAAGTCACATTAAACGAGCGAATTTACTATACGATCAATTTTAAAGTCTTTTATAGAAATTAGACCCTGCAAGTGACGCAAGAAGTAACATATATCATTACTAAACAAGATAAAAAGTAGAGAACCTAATATACTCCCTTGTGGCACACTTGAAGGTGTTACAAAATGTTCAGAACTATACCCATTGCAGCGTATACTTATGTAGTACAGAGTCTGTGTAAAAGGTAGGATTTAAAAAAATCAATAAGACTATCGAATGCCTTCTGGTAATCGATGAAAGCTAGATATAGTGGTAGGTTATATTCGGTGAATTTTTCTATAGGCGTTCTCAGTGTTAGTATATGGTCGAATGTGCTATAGTTTTTTCTGAAGCCTGCTTTTTTGCAATTCTGAAATTGTTCCAATTTATTTTCTAATCTGTTATTTACTATTTTGGTTGGCAGTTTATAGATCTGTGGTAATAGTGATATGGGTCCATAATTTCGTAGGTCGTTTTTGTGCAGTAGGACTGTCAGCGAATTGTTTCATTCTTGGGAAACTTTTCTTTTGTGTAAGCAGCTGTTCAAAAGTGTTCGTAGTGGTTTCAGTATTGTTTCCTCGCCCTCCTTGATGAGTTCCGGAAATATACCATCGATCCCCGGGGCTTTGTTACTTTTCATAGATCTGATGTTACTCATTATTTCTTCGTCGAAGATATCTGGGATGTCTTCTAAACCTTCATTCATAACTGCTTTTTCCAGGCATTATCTGACTCCGTTTGTTTTTATTCGTAAAGGTTTTGTACAGTTTTTCTGTCGTTCTCAGTATCTTTTCTCTGTTCGTCATTTCTGTTCCGTTTTCAACTTTAATTGCGTTGATGTAGACTTTTCCGAGTGACGTTCTTACGCTTTTCATATTTTTGCCGTTCTCCATCGCTTGTTCTATCATGTTTTTTGCATGCATTTTGTTCTTATGCTTGATTATATAAATAATATTTAGGTCATACCATATAAAATATCTAGAGAAACATTTACGCTTTTTTGAAATAAAAAGACCAAACATTGTATAGTTCAATTTTTGAATTTCAATTCGTTTAGGATTATCCTGACTGTACAAGTCTTCCAAAACTTTAAATCTTTTGTTTCCCTTTAATCCATGCTTTCTAATATTATGACAGCCAAAGCGTATGTATTGCTGCATGCATTCATTTCCTGTTCATCTAGTATTAGTAAGTACTATAAGGCGGCTACTTGCCCACCGAATGTTAACCTACCAAGAATTGGAAAATGCATACAAACCCGTCACTAAAAGTAATTTTTTAATTTACTTTTATTATATGTAAATGGCCAAAACGTATAGATAACTCATGTTTCTTGGCTTAATTCTTTCACACTGCTTCAGGCTAGTGCTAATAGGAAATAATTCAATATGATGGTTTGACTTTACAACAATTAATATACCCCCAGTGTCCACTAACTTTCTGTTTTTGTAATAAACGGAAAATTTGTATTAAATAATTTACAGTTATATACTGAGTCTTGCAACCACGATTCGGTTTTAACTAGTTATGACGTCAAAATTGAAGATAGAACATTTTTCACAAAATTCCTGAAACTTTGAGTCCGCGAGTGTTCTAATAGTAGATTTTAAAAGTATTACCTAAGGATGAATTATCATTTTGGTTAAAGTTTTCTCACTGATGCGGCAAATCAGCTTTAGAATTTATCTTTCTATCAGGAAAGGTATCATCCTTTTAAGATGAACAGCACCATTGTGAGCATATAGATATTTATACTGAAGTTCAGATTTACTCTTATTTGCACGCCATAGAAAGTTCTTATTAAACGGTGTTAGATGTTTATTGATGTAGATCAGGATGGAATTATTACAGTCCAGAAAAATATCTTTATTACAAATTTCTATGCGCTTCCTTTGGTTTAAAAATGCACGAATTACACCAATAAGTTCAACACCTTTATTGTGCAAATATTGATCATGCGAATTACCTTGAAGATTCAAGCCTTTATTTCTTCATCTTTCATAATAATGCTCCTATTATCCCTGAAAGCGATATCTGTCTTAGTTTCATGAATTTGGTGTCTGACAAATGTCTGTGAAGTGAAATGAATCTTTATCTTGTGAAAATTTAATAATGATCCTAATATTTTATTTTTAAATTATGTACCGTTATCTAAAATCTTGAAACTATTCTTCTTGATATTCCAAAAAATGAAAACTTTTATCTTATGGTTCATGGTTATTCATTACAAAATCTATTTCTAAGGTATTGATTTGTAATCAAACAAAAAGTAGATAATCCGTGTGAATTCTAAGTTTTTTACCATAGACAGACCATTGCTAAGAGCTCTTATTTAATGGTGGAGTATTTTTGTTCCGTTGAGTTAAGTGTTCTACAGACGAAAGCAATCAAAATATCAAAAGATTTCCTTGCGATAGCACAGCTCCTAGAGAAAAGTCTGAAGCATCTGTCGTTAGTACAAATGGTTTTGAGAAACCCGAATATTCTAAAATGGATGCGTTAACACGTTCACTACGTATTTGTCTGGTGCGACTTATTTTTTGGTCGACTTACGAAAGGTACAACCTTTCAGACTGAAATGCTAGATAGGTTTTGAAAATAGTTTTCGATTATAATTAGCTATAGATCCCCGGAGACCGTAACCGCACTGGAGTAATAATTATTATCATCATGCGGCATCGGTCTTCGAGGACCTATACAGGATTAATAAAATACAGCAATAATAAAATCAAATCAAATTGACGAAATTTTCGTTATTTGAGGTCGTTAAAGCAGAAATCAGAACTAGAAGTTTGAAGCAAAAGATTAGTAATATGACGACTAATCAGTGATAAATTTTAAATGCTCTTCGTTAATTTTGTTAGTTTATGTTTTTTAGATGTGCGAAACTGGTCGTTATTTCCAGGGCTGTTTGTGCAAACCCTCTCTGCTTCTAGTCTCTGCGTAATTATTAGAATACTTGTATAATAAGAAATAAGAGTTTGTTGAAATCAGTAAGAATGAGTTCCCTCAGCAAGCAAATTCTACAAATGAGTCGAAGTTTGCAGTCTGATAGTGCCGAGAACAAAAACTGTGGTAATTGTAGCATGGACACAAATGTGACTGTGACAAGAGCTGAAATCAGAATCAGAAATGACCAACCTATGATCGACCCATAAAGCTAAAAATAGGTCATTTTTTTAAATTTTTGAACACTGATTTATCTGTTATGAATTGATTTAACCTATTTTTCTTTAAAAAATCAACTAGTCTTTTGTTCCACTAGAATGGTGCCTGTTTGAGCCCATACAAAGATTTTTTTAGTTTACAGACATATCCATGTTTTTCCTCGTATCCTTCTGGTAGAGAAATATAAAGATCTTCTTCTAAATTCCCATATAAAAAAGCCGTTTTGATGTCAAACTGTTTCATTATCATATTCGTGGATACAACATAAGCTATTAAAATTCTAAGTGTACTTACAGAGACTACTGGACTGGACGTTTCATCGTAATCTTCTTCTTTCTGTTTACATCCTCTTACAACAAGTCTGGCTTTGCGGTCACAATTTCTTTTTATTTTAAAGATCCATCTGCTTGAAAATAGCTTAGTTTTAACAAGATCTTCTTTAACAGACTCAAAAACTTCATTTTTCTCAAGAGATTGTTTTTATTCATTGATTGCTTTTATCTGCGCTTCTTTTTCTTTTTCTTCAACTGCTTCCTTAAAGCAAAGCATATCACCTTCATTTAACTTCTGTCCTTGGGCAAAATTGAGTTGATAGTCTGAGAGAGAGAAATCAACGAGAAAATGCCACCGTAGGTGGCTGCCATTTAGGAAACTTAATTGCTCTATGGTGATGATAGTCTGAGAGCTTAATAGGTGGTTTTATTGCGGATCGTTCCCTTAGAACTCTTCCTTCATTTAAAACTGGTAGTTCCATCTGGACGTCTTCCATGTTCTGGTCGACCTCTTCTTGTAGTCGCTGTCTGAAAATAAATTTTTATCAAAAAGGTAAACAACACAGAGTTCTTTTTTCTTATGGGGTCTAGATATTACATTTCTTGCTATTTCTATAGAGTTGGTGCTTGGATAATAAATTTTGTAACCCTTTTTATCTTCTTTGTAACCTACAAAAATACTCTTTTTACTCTTGGAATCCCATTTTTGTTTTAATTGTTTAGGTATGTGTACAAAAGCATCAGAACAAAAAATCTTAAGTCCAGAAAGATCTGGTTTAATAGCATACAATATTTCAAAAAGAGTTTTGTTAGCTGTATAGCTAGTACTGCTCCTGTTGAGACATAGACAGCTGTGTTCACCGCTTCTGCCCACAACTTTTTGTCAAGGTTTTTTGACATTATCGTACTTCGAGCTGATTGAACGATTGTATGATTTTCTCTCTCTATTTTGCCTGCCTGTTCAGGGCTATAGTTCATGGTTGTTTGGTGTCAAATTTCATAGGTTTTTAATAACTTTTTTGATTCTATCCCGTTATCAGATATGAAAACTTTGACTGTTTTATTGGTTTGGTTTTGGGCTACAGATTCTTTCAGTTTTTCGGCAGCTTCACTTTTGTGCTTTAAAGAATGGACAATGCTAAACTTACTGTAGCGATCGTTCAAAAGCAGAGAGTATTTTGAGCCGCCAACACTTGAGACTTCCATGGACCCACAAAGGTCTGCTCTGATTATATGGCAGAGTTCATTGACCTCTGTTGTATTAATTTTAAACGGTTGTCTGCATTGTTTTCCTTGCAAACAATATTCGCAAAAGGCATTTTTATCATCTTTAAATTCAGTATTTAATGATTTTAATGAGGATCTTACATGTTGGAAGTTTTGAAGGGCAAGACGCTCATGACAATCTTGAATGGACTTTAACTAATAAATAATTTTCTTCGCCATTTTCACAAGTATCTACTTCCATATTTATGACAAAAAGATTTTTGTTCTTACCTGCCTCAACATAAAGCTCGTCATTCTTTTTAAAGATAAATGGTGTCTTCCTCACCTTGTACTGAATATCCTTTTTCCATACTTTTATTTTAATTTTATCAGCAACAAACATAACCTAGCAAAATTAAAAAACGAGTTTTAGATGTTTCTTTAAAGTTTATAAGAACCACGGATCTGCTATCATGTCAGAATTAATTATTAGGATGAATAAGATTAAAATGAATAAAGTAAAATAAATTTAGTTTTTAAATGTGTTTTAATTTCTAATGTTACCAACTGTTAAACTATAAATTTTCTCATTAAATATATCTTATGTTGAATTTCATTTGTTTTCACTTTCATTCCAGAAACATTTCAATCTAGCCTCGTATATTGGCTGTTTTTGTTACTAGATTTTGGAGCAGTACAAACGTCTAGATTACAGGTGATTATGCAAAACACGTGCAAAAGATAAAGAAGTTGTTGCACTTAGATTACAACAACCGAAATAATGATAATTTTGATTTAATCAGCGTTTCTCATATTTATAACTATGTCTAGAATCTTATTTAGTTGTTTCTTATGAGAATTTCGAATCGATCAAAATCCAAACTTTGTTTACTTTTATAATAATTATTTAATTAATAATGGCCTCTTATATTATTTATGCGCAATATCATTGCCCCCCAAAACAAAACAATTTCATTATTAGGCAATTTAAAAAAGAATTAAAATTTTCCAGACAGCTTGATAATGGAATTGTGTCAGTTTTAATGCAATGTTCAATTCATTTAATTACTTTTAATCATAAAAAGTCATCTGATGGTCTTATCACTACTATAGAAATGATTGATTAAATATAGATATTTTGGAAATTTATAAATAAAGCACAAATATAATTTTGTATTAGTATGTTATTGTTTGTTAATATTTCAATTGTCTGTCTTAAACAATTTTGTAGAAAATGAGTGTTTGCCTTTAATAAACAAGTAAGTAGTAAAGGTATGTAGGATATAACTGTAAATGATTTGTTATTTTGTTTTTGGTTATATTTACAAGGAAAGGAATTACATTCTATTGTACAGATTTAAATTCAGGTATTTTTAACATTTAAACCTGCATCCCCTAGAAGGGAGTTCCACTTAACCAAAAGACGCAAGTTCGAATCCTGTCCGAGGTCGAGAATTTCTAATATGTAATTGATTTTGTGAAAATTAAAAATATTTTTAATTAATTCAGAATTTAGAATTATCCCCCCGTATATTTGTATTATGGTAGTTAATGGGCTGGAGATTGTCTGTTCAATCATGTACTGCACATATGATATTTGCTTTCAAAAGGATTAGACAAGATTTTCTATAAATAGAACCTTATAGATAATTGTGAAAGATAAATGATAACACTTCTCCCTTTTACGATTCTGTTTTTTGAAGGAATCATCTCTACCTCGAAAATTTTAAATAGCAACCTGCCTTTTTAATGTGACCTTATCTTCAATTTGATGCCACAAAATTATTTCTCTAATCTAGTCCACAACATCTCCAATAATCATTAACCTGAAAAATTTTACATTTTGTTTAAATTATTCAACAGAAAGAAATTTAAAATGGGAATCCTATCGTGGACTGAGAATTACGGTGACGAAATATTCATGGGGCTAAACATGTCGAAATTGGAAAGAGACGAAGCGTACCTTAATATTTCTACACCAACTACAGTATACCTTTATAGTCTTTACGAAGAGTGTTTTCAGGTACCCCCAATTCTCTCATTTCTATCCTAAACAATAAATAAATTATTTCAACATTTTTCAGTGCCCCTTCAGACAAGAACAATCCATAGAAAACCATGAAATACTAAAGATCAATACAGCGTATCCTAGATTGTGGCGTGTATTAAAAGAAAATGTTACAATATCACCTGTTGATTCAAATCGCAGTGTTTTATGTACTATAAATCAAGAGTTTGGAGAATTTGGTGTTTATGATTTAAAAATTTCCAGTAGTAATTGCCAATTGAACGTCTTAAAAGAACCAGTAGATATTTATTTCCGTAAGTATCAATTTACCAATTTTATTTAAATTTTACAATTTTCCATTTCAGCTATTCTAACGGTTGTTCTTATTTATGCCCTAATTTTACTTTTGGTTTCAAGTTGCGTTTGTGTATGGAGAATTTACACAAATAAACCCGAGCGTCAAACTACATCGTTTGATAAAGAACTAGAACCAAGTCAAAAGAGAAAACGCTTAAAATCTCTGGATACATTTAGAGGGTAACTTTCTAAATTTCAAATGCCAAAATTAATTTTTTAATAATTCAAGTTTTGCTCCTTTAGGATCAGTGTAGTTTCAATGATATTTGGAAATTATGGAGGTGGTGGTTATGTTTTTCTAAATCATGCTGTCTGGAATGGCTTGCAAGTGGCAGATATTGTGTTTCCATGGTTCATGTGGATTATGGGTGTCTGTATACCAATTTCAGTTTCCTCAACCTTAAAGAAAGGAATTTCCAAACAAGCTGCGCTAATGAATGTTTTCCGGGTAAGTCTAATAAATTACAGACCAATTATTGAATTTATATAAACATAACTTCATTGCGTCTATTTTAGAGATCATGCACTCTTTTTGCGCTAGGATTATTTGTGGGAGCTGGAAAGAATCTTGATGAATTGAGAATTTTTGGAGTTTTACAAAAGTTTGGTATTTGTTATTTTGTGACAGCAACAATCTTTATTATTTTCTCAAATGCAAAGCAGTTTCAAAAAGAGAAGGTACTTAGTGAAAATAATTCGTTCCAGAAACAATTCTTTAATTTTTGCACAGACATTTTCTTTTTGAAATACCAATGGATGGTTGCAATAATTTTGCTGATAGCTCATAATCTTTTAACATTTACACTGCCGGTCCCAAACTGTTCTACGTAAGTGGCTTATTTTGATTTAAGTTAAGAGTTTAAAAAATCTAATTTTGTGTAGAGGTTATTTAGGTCCAGGTGGGTATCATGATAATGGAAAGCATATGGAATGCACTGGAGGAGCTGCTGGATATATAGATAAGATCATACTGGGAAATCATAGATATCAGAGACCTACCATCAAGCATATCTACAAATCAGATGTATTTGAACCAGAAGGCATATTAAGTAAGTTAAGTTAAGCTCTCCCTACCTTCTGATATACTGACTAATTTATTTGTTAAAAATTAAATGGAACACTTACAGGTTGTTTAACATCTATCATACAAGTCATCATTGGTGCCCAAGCAGGAGCTATAGTATTATTTCATAAAAGACACACAGCACGATTGATCAGATGGTTGATATGGGCAGTAGCATTAGGTTTACTTGGGGGCCTTCTTTGTGGTTTCTCCAAAGAAGATGGCCTCATACCAGTTAACAAAAACTTATGGTAATTTAAATTAGAAAATATGTTTAAACTTGATAAAAATTCAAACAATTTTATTCATAGGTCCATATCATTTGTACTTGTTACGTCTAGTTTAGCATTCCTATTTTTTTCCTTATGTTATTGTTTGATTGATGTAAAAGAGTACTGGAGTGGAAAACCGTTTTTATTTGCTGGAATGAATGCGATCCTAATGTATGTTGGACATGGTATGACTACGAATAGTTTTCCAATTCGATGGGTTCCAGTTAAAGAAGTGGGTTTAAGCACACATTTTATTACATTAATAGAAAATGTATGGGCAACAGGAATGTGGGTTATTATTGCATATTATTTATTTACTATTAAATTTTTCTTGAGTATTTAATGTATAAACATTATGTGTTTTGTAATCTAAAGACACATCAAGTTAGGTATTGACTTTATTGTTTACTAGTCAGACAACATTTTGAACACATTTTAACATTACTGTGCTAAATAATTATGTTCTATAATAAAACTTGTTTATTATCCTCATCAATATTTATACTGTCACTCTTAATATGTGGTAATAAAACATAAGCAACACTCATCAACTCGTCATTCATATGAGCTATGAAAATAAATTTTTAAAAGCATACCTTAATATTGCGCAAGAATTGTAGAATTTAAGATAGCGATATTGGTAGTAGAATGCCTGGATGGATTGGTGCCTGAGGTATGAGGAGAAGTAGCAGGAATTTGACTTGATAAATCTACAGACGTGGAATTTGATGCTGAGGGAGGTGCGGAACTTGAGGTTGCTGCATCTTCGTCATCACTAGCCACTGATATCTGTATATCAGGCTCCTCATCGGCAATAATTGTTGGTCTAAGATTTCTTCTAGACAGGAAGTCCTCTTCACCAAAAGTCTCTGGATTTAGAGGCCAGACACCGCTCCTCTCAAAGCCTTTTGTTGCTTTCTTTAGAGTTGAAACACTGCCATATACCTTATTAAACAACAAAGAAAGGTCGTATGGTGTGATTTTTTGGCAACCCCTCGTCTTTATGAAAAGATCGCACTCTTTGTTGAATACAGTTTTCAAAGGTTCTTAGAATGTCAGGTCCAGGGGTTGCAACCAGTGTGAAGTATGTGGGGGTATTGACACTATGTAGATATCCTTTTCTCTACAGAACAGATATGATGGAAGAGAAATGTGACTGGAGTGATTGTCCATCACAGATACGTTCACATGAGTAGCAAAATGTTTTAGCCACTCTGTAAACAGCTCGGTGGTCATCCATCCATTTTTGGAGCAGTGATATATTGCTCCAGGTGGTCCATTTTTCATGTATGTCAAAGCGAGCTGCAGATTTTTGTATTGACACTCCTGATGTTACTGCTTTTAGCTCTGCTTTCATGGTTTCTGTAGGCCATGAAGCTTTATTTGTTCATCTCTCCCTCTTCTAAGGCATCTATAGAAGTATAAAGGAAAGGCCTAAAAATACGTGACACTCGGTATTTATCGATATATTACAGTGAGCGCCATTACCCGCTGAGCGCAATTACCCTACTATCCCCTAAATACCCCGGTCGTAAAAACAATGACAAATGGCCTGTCTTTAGTAAACCAATGAAAAGTTCCAAGAACTAATACCTATATATGGTGTCTCAAGGGCCTGTACCCGGACAGCATCGTCGTTAGTGAACACGATCCGATGTGTATTTGTATTTAGCTTTTTAAGGAGTTCGCATTTGTAGGCAGGGAGAAAAGTTTGGGCCTGAATATTTTTTCTAGGTGATTGTCATTTATTTCTCAACATTATCTTCATTTAGCTTGGCTAATTCTCAACGACTGAAGTTCTAGAGCGGTCATGCCAAACTGATAAAGTCGATTCGGCGAGGCCCTAGTCTTTTTTTAAGATAAAAAAAGAAATAGAAGTCGCTTGAAGCTAAATCTGGAGGGCATGGTGGGTGGAAAAGTAATCTAACTTTAACTCATTGATTTTATCCATTCCAACAACTGATATGTCAGCACTTTCTTTTTGCCAAATGTGGCCATTTTGTCTTGATTTGATCATCTAAATGCTACAATAGGTTTACCCAATACTCGCCATTACTATTGTTTTTCCATTTTCAAGGTAGTCCGTCAAAAGTATTCTACGCACATTCCAAAAAACAGGCGCTATAACCCTACCAGCCGTTGGAATTGTCTTTGCCTTGTTTGAAGCTGGTTTGCCTTTCGCTCTCCATTGTTTTGATAAATCGATGCAAAAATTCAATTGATTGGTTGAAACATCCTTTCGCAATTGCTTTTGGTCCGGTGTGAGCAACCGCGATACTCATCTAGCGCACGGCTTTGTCACACCCAAATGTTCGTGTTGTGTCAAAAGTTTCTGCTATCTCACTCACTTTCACTCTATGATCTGTCAATGCGGTTTTGTGGATTTTTTTCAATGGGGTGCTTGTCCGATTCATTTTAAATTCAGCGATCCAGCGTTTAACCGTTGTACTAGATAAAGAAAAATTCCACTAGGCTCTGTTTTATTATGTCAGTTGTACTTAAGCCTTAAAAACAATATTTAGTCACCGAACGAATTTTCAATTTTTCATTTTTTTCAAACAATGCTTGAGGCATTTACTTCGATGGGTTGTCAAACCAATAATAAACAACTGATTGACTTGAAACTTCAAACATAAACATACGTAGGATGAAATCATGCAACACCATCGAAATGGGCCATCTCTTAAGAACAGCGGTGGAGGGTGAAAACCAATGTTGAACCACTTTTGAAGGAGAAGGGCCGATGTTGTTAGTATTTAGCTCTCCAAAGAAGGTTAATGGAGGGGAAAATCTAACGAAGAAGATTAATGAAGGTCTATAGGAATATCAATAAATGATGAAGCCTGACTTCGGGCCTTCCAGGATTGGCTTCAGAACTTAAGGCAAAATTACATTTTAACATAGATGTTAAAGATTTAATGTATGAGCTGATTTATGGGCTCCTATGACGCACCCTGATGCTGTTGCCTCACACTAGTTTAACGTCTAAAGCCGACCTTGGCTCCCCATTGGAGGGTATAGTCCAACTCATGTTTCTAATTGACTCTTTTAAAGAGGTTGACAGAAGACGGAGCCTAACTTAAAGCCGCTATTTCTATTCTATCACAATAACTAAAATATTACTTACTTACCTATTCCTTGATGATTAGTCTTTATACTCCATGAGTTTCTAGGATTTTCAAACCTTTCCGAGCTTTTATATTTCCTAGCACGTTTCCTAGCAATCTTAGACACCTCTTTTGGTGATTTGTCATTCAGTTCTCCACTCATCTTAATCAATTCTTTAAACAGTTATTACTCACAATACCAATATTAAATTGAATTTTAAGTTTCAAATCGCCTCTTAGTTTTGAGTCGTCCCGGTTGACGGTACCTGGAGAATAAGAACAAATCTAAAATTAAGGGAAACAGCCCAGAACCACGAAAAGTAAGAGCTATAAACAAAGAGATTGCCAAAAGTATTCGGAAAGATATGACAATACAATAAAGAATACATTCAACACACAATCGAACAAAATAAAAGCCTAAAAGTTCTTAGACGAAAGCTAAACAATGGCAGAAAAGAAATCATAAAACTGAAAAACTAAAAGGTGATACAACATCAGACAGACAAGAGATTCTTATAATAGTCGAAGAGTTTTAGAGAGAGCTGTATAAAAGCCAGCAAGGGATACAGGATACACCTAAAAAGACAGGAAAAAGAAGAGAAACGATCAACCAAGAATCAGAAAACATGCCAAAGATTGTCGAGGACGAAGTTAAAAATGCACTCAAAAAGATGAAAAATGGGAAAGCACGCGAAGAAGATAAAATAGTGAATGAAGCTGTCAAAATGGAAGGAGAGCTTCTTCTTGAGAAAATACAAAAACTATTCAACTTATGTCTGTAGCATAGTCCCAAGCAAGTAAAACAACGTATTAATGATACTAATCTATAAAAAAAGGAACCCTACAGATATTCAGAACTACAGATCCATCAGCCTACTCTCTCATCTGTATAAGCTTTTTTACAAAAAAAATCACTCTTAGATTGGAGACTAAACTGAACTTTTATCGACCAATAGAATAGGCTGGCTTTCGTTCAGGTTTCGGTACAAACGACCACCTTTTATTGCTAAAAACTCATGGATACCACCGACCATTGGTGCTTGTGTCCGTGGACTTCCAGAAAGCCTTTGACACTATAGAATGTGACGGAATAGTCAAGCCTCTAACGCAATATCGTGTTGATTATAGATACATCCGCTTAATTCATAACATCTACAAAAACTCAACAGCAACTGTGCAACTCTCTCAAGAAACAAAAAAGTTTCCATTAGAAAGAGGTACCAGACAAGGAGATACAATCATCCAAGCTTTCTATAACAGTTCTTGAGTACGCCTTTAAAAAAACTTGAGTGGAGTAAAACAGAGATAAAGATCAACGAAAAAGTGCTTAACAATCTTTGGTTTGCCGACGATATTGTTCTTGTTGCCGACGACTTACACAAAGCCGAAATGACGCTCAACGAACGAGCACAAGCAACTAAAGAAGTAGGGCTACAAATAAATAAAAGCAAAACAAATTTTATTACAAACTTGGTCATCGGAGGAACAATGAAACTAGAAAACAACACCATAGAAGAAGTTAAACAGTATACACACCTTGTTCATGGAGCAGATTATGGAAAAAATAAAAAGTTTTATTAAAATAAGAAATTATCGAAACAAGACAGACACAGGATTCTATGGGAAATAAGAAGATCTTCAAGAACAGCAGCGGAAATCAAATCAAACTTACAGTAACTGTAAGACAAGTGCAACAGGTGCTGCAGTCGAACAAAGACCTACGAAATGGTTGAAAAAGTCATCACTAACACCTCTGCATAGTGAAGCTCGTTTACTGTTTGCTAGGGAATGGGAAAAAATAATATTTAGCGACAAAAAGTAATTCGATTTGAACGGGCCTGATGGATTCTGATTTTATTGGCATAATCTCCTGCAAAAAGAAGTTAAGATACTTCGTAATTTTAGGGTAGGCTATGATATGGCAGCATTTTTGTCTCATGGAAAATCAAACACTGCTTAGGTATATAAGCTATCGCATAAATGCAAAGTATACTGAAATTCTAGAGGATGGTTTAGTTCGAATGATTGAGAATATTATGCCGGATGACTACATTTTCCAGCAAGATAATGCGGCCGACGTGTGAGACATTGGTTTGCGTTGGAAGGAATACTCGTAGTAACTTGGGCAGCAAGAAGTCTCAATCTAAATCCACTAGAAAACCTATGGGGACTTATTGCACGTCAAGTCTATGAAGACGGGAAGCAGAACAATAGTGTAGAGGAACCGATTTTACTCCAATTTGTTACAAATGCAAACATGGTCAGGTACATTGGTGCATATTCACACAATATTTGGTCTGTTTCGTTGTGATCAGCCATAAGATTGTTATTGCGCCAAAATAAGAAAAAAAAAATGAGAACTATGCAGTAGAAAGAGAGAAACAAACACAAAGCCTAGGGAAAAAAGGGGAACATTCGTCCATGGGGAACATTCAACCACTCAGAATATTCTGAGAAATATTTGAATAAACCACGTAAATTTAAGAAAAATAGTTTGATGTAAAAGTCACCAACCATCTTCAACTATTGTTGCACTTGAAATTTGCTTATCGTACTTTTAATTTAAAATAGTTTAAGAACTCGTATTTAAGGTAAGTATTTTTAGTGAATTGTCTTTAGTGATACTGTAGTTTAAGTTAAAATTATCAAAATAAGCCTTTTCATGCTGCATTTGTGGTTACTAGCCTTACTATAGCTGATTTGTTTCGTAACCTAAATGTTACAGTTTTTGAGCTACCGTCGGTTTTGTTGAGTAGTGCGCTTTGGGGAACATTCGGCCATAACCTGGTAGGGTACTTTCGGCCAGTGGCCGAATGTTCCCCTAAAATAGAGAGTTACAAACTTGAAATATATTTTGTTTGTACAACATAAGTTTTCTGGAACGATGTAAGTTTCCTCTAGAACGAATTTTTAACTTGGATGAAACAGTCATGAAACCTGTAAAAGTAGTATCTACATTAGGGAAAAAGCAAGTATCTCAAATACCCTCGGCAGAACGAGGGGAACTGGATACATTTGTAGGCATCATTAATGCTGTAGGTCAAAGCTTGATGACTTAATGACCGACGCGCCAGTTTCTAGTTTGACTTTAGGGAATAAAAGTAGTTGGATGACGGGAGAGCAGTTTCCAGAAGTTTTAAAACATATTGTCAAGAATACTAATTGCAGCGTTAGAAATTCAATTCTTCTAATTGCAGACAACCATGAATCACATGTAAACATTGCCAGTGTCAGATTTAGTAAAGAAAATGGGATATTGCTTTTAAGTATTCCTCCTCACAGATCCCATAAATTATAGCCCCTGGATAAAGGGGTATTTGGGCCATTTAAATCGTATTGTTCGATAACCCTGGCAAAACATTGTCTGTAAAAAATATTCCTCGACTGACTAAATTAGCTTACCTAAGAGCATTTACAGCAAGCAATATAGTCAGCAGTTTTAATAATCCAGGTATTTGGCCCTTAAACAGATTGGCATTTTCGGATGAGGACTTCTCCAGCAGTTATGTTACAGATAGATTGTTACCAGAAAACATGAATACTATACATCAAAAAATAGACAAAATCTTGAAAATATACCCCCAAGATCTACTCAAAATGAAACCGAGTTAGGCGACGAAATAGAAAATGATGAACACGTATCTCTTAAAGATTCAGACACTGGAAACGTTTTGGATTCAAACATTTTTATATCCAACCCACTGTTCCTGTAGTTTTACCAAGCAAAACATTTTCACAAAGGTGAAGATAACTCCTGAAAGTGTGAGACCTGGAGAAAGAAAACAAAAGTCTAAACGACGAACAGGTGGTTCGAAAATTTACAGCGATACACCAGAAAATGACAAATTGGAAGAAATAGAAAGGGAAAAGTTACTAAAGAAACAGAAACGTATTTTGAGAAATAAAGCCAAAGAACCTTCTTCGTCATCTGAGGAGGGCGTTACAGTTTCGGTACATGACAACTCCGATGACGATCTTAGCGACGAGTATGAAGATTTATTAGAAATAACTGACATGCCAGAATTAAAATATGTCTAAACTCAACAAAATCCCTTGCATTTAAACAAGTGTGCTATCCAAGAAAATGCTTTTAGGTGCCGAATGTTCCCCTCTTTCCCCCACAATATAACAGTCAGGAAACTTCAGATATTGATAGTAAAGTTAGTAATCTAGAGAATTTACAAAAAGGGCAGTTTGTTGTAAATATTTAGAAGAACAAAAAACTTTACGAAAGGTCTTGCTTGTGATGTAAAATACATTGTTTTAGAAAAACTCCTTTTGGTAAATTAATCAATGCATTTTTTAAAAACATATTCTGTGTTTTTGAGCAGAATTTTACTGAAATTAACTCCAAGATTTTGCAAAAGTAAACATGTGTCTTAACTTTTAATTTTTTTAATTAAATATTTATTATTGCATTTTTATTAACCTTTTACATGATATTGCATGCATGTTTGTCAAAGTTTGGTTAAAAAATATTTAGTGGTTTAGAAATTATTAACAGAAATATAGCAAATCTGTATTCAAATCACCCCAGTTCCAGTTGATAGTACGCTTATCTTATTGTAACACATACTTACCTTTCCTTTCTTGATTTCTAAAGTTCTTTCATCTGTCTTTATTAATTACTATCCAAGACTGACATGTATAAGCTGTACTTTTAATTAGATATAAGTTTTCTTAAATTTAAAATATAATTTTCCCATTTATGTGTTAAGAATGTATCAATTGAAGAAGTTTCAGATCTGGAACGAAATGTAGTGTAATATGAATTACAATTTAATAAATAGTAGATATAATGGGATGATTTTCTCTTTATTGTAACAGTTATTGATTTTTAAACTTGAAACTTGTATGGAAACCTTAAGAAGACAAACCAGGAATCATAAATCTATCAAATAGAGAGCTCTTCTTCTCCATTTTCCATTTTCACTTCCAAACTTCCTGTATTTGTTACAATTTTATGATTTGCTTCTTTCATACCTATTGATTCTTGGTTATTTTGTTTATTTATTTCATTATAGAGCTGTCAGACATATTTTTACCCTTTCTAGCCATTTTCTTCTTTTTCTTTTATGTCTTAATATGTACAACACAATTCTAAAGTCTTGTCTTTTTAGGAACATTCTTAAAAATGTTGAAATGTAAACCACCAGCCAAGGGCAGGGATTTTAAGAAAGAATAAACCAAAAGATAATTGGACTCCTGGACAATCATAGAAACTTTTAGTCCCTAAGCTAGAGCTGCATCAGCAATGCACCTAAGGTCTAATGGGACACATAAGCTTTCAACCAGAGCTACCTTGAAAATTACAGCTACTAGGAAATACTTTCGATTCCGCCGCCGTACCTGATATCAAACAATGCTTTAATAAATTTAATCCAAGTAGGGGTAATATTGTCATTGTAGGGATCAATCTTCACAAGCTATAACAATACACCTGTAATTAAAAGTGTAAACTGCTAACATACAGAAATGTTTTTATTATGCTAGAATTGCAACTTGTTGAAAATTAATCTTCATTACCTATTAATTTATAAACTGCAATATACCATTTTTAAAAGCTTCAACCAGCCCTGCAGCGAGCTTTGGTTGGTCATCCCTGCCCTAAGCCATGACATTCTGTAGTTTTTGAATCACAACGAAGCATTATTTAAAGACTAAACACTTAAAAGAAAATGTTGGGAGAGAAAAAGAATAAAACAAATAATAATTTCACTTTTTGTATATTAATAAGAACACAAATCAAAATATCCAGTACAGTTGAAATATAGAATTAAATGTAAACATCGCAATAATAATAATCATAATAATAATAATAATAAAATGATCATATTATTATTATTAATTTTCAATTTGAAAGAAGAGAAAAGAAACTCAAATCAGTAAAACGCAATACGATCACAGATAAACAACTGCCAAATGTAAACATGCATAACTTTTTAGAGTTACCCACTGTAAATTACACACTTGAATTGATATGAATTATACCAACGCATTTTGAAAGATGTATACAATGTAAATTCAATTATTTAAAAACATTTAGCTAACTCTAGAGGTACCGGAGTGGGCACGATTTATTTTGAAAACACCATCCTTTCTTGCTTTAAATATTTTTATTAAGAAAACCTTTTTTTTATATCACTATTATCACTATAAATCTCTTCCATTGATTGTAGGAATAAAGGTGTATAATCTTCTTTTTATCAGTTAAACGAATAATATGAAAAACTCTTAATATTATTCGTTTAAATTATGTACAATTTGTAATACTGATCTTCAAAAATCAATTTAATTATTTTAATACTGTATTATATCCTTTTATTAACAAAAACTATAACAAATTCTTTATTCACAAAATGATATCAGACAATAAGACAGAGAGATTAAATTAAAACAAATTATAAAAAAATTTACCTTGATTGTTTCTAGTTAAGATCTACTTGATAATTTAGTAGTTGCTATACTAATCTAACTAGATTTAAGAAAAATAACAGAAACCTTTATCACGTACATCAATATATCGTTAATTATTTAGATGATGGTAACAGTCACATGTGCCTCCAAAAGACTAATATACTCTAAACTACTCCAAAAAGGGAGATTTAACAAAAAAAATGATATTAAACAATGAAATATCATTTTGGCAGTCATATATGCGACAACCTCACAATATTACAAACAACTAATGGTCACAAAAATCAGTCAATTTGGAGACTTAAGATGTGTTATTAATTATTTTAAGAATTAAGGAGGTGTTTTCTTTTAAAGTGCCCTCCAGTACTGAGATTAATATTAAAATGGCCACTGTTTTTGTGACACAGTGATAGTACTAAAGTATTAAAAGTCTAACATCCCAATACTTCAGTGCATTATTATATAATATATTAAGTTAGGAAGTATGAAGGCAATATAGATAGTTTTTTTTTTATATTTATACAATTTTAAAATTTATTTTCAAAAAATGTACCAAGATTTGACGTTTTACATTGACTTCGTTTTTCCATTCTCTTTAATGTAATTACATCCACAATTAACTACAATTTCACGACAATGTGAAACGCCAAACAGAAAATACAAAAAGCTATTTGAAAATCAGGGAGAGCTATCACAAATAATCAGCGTACTTCACTGCTTGGATTAAACCAAGCCACTGGAGAATGCTCAACATTTACAATGGCATGTAGCAACAGACATACAAGCTCAGATTTCGATACAGCTTGATATTACTTTTTGTTTTAGTATAAAAAGCATCTGGCATGATATCAAAATCTAAACTATTTAAAAAAATATGAATAACAAAAAACAAAATCACTTTGCAGGTAATAACTTCAGTCGACTTAAGTAAAGTTTCCTCTCACGATTTACACATTTTTCAAGAAAAAAAGAAAAGAGAAAGAAAAACATTTAAAAATATATTCAGGATATGTGAACTAATCACTTACACATAAGTTTATTAAAAGGTTCAATATATTCGATTGTTTTTCACATATTAGAAATATTTGTTTATTATAAATTTTTATTGCTTAGTCATACTATTCTGGTTTTTCTGCCTTAAGACAATGAATCTGCTTCATCGATACAACCACACAATACCATTTCCTTAAGATTTCCTTTCAATTTGAAAACTAAAAGTATTTTTTATCTGGAAATTAATAATAATAGATATTTATTGTTTAAATTTCTGACATTTAGCCATAAAATAGTTTGCTATTTCACAGTATCAAAGTGGAAAATACCGATTGAATGCAGTTTACATAGATTTGGTGTGATTAAATTAAATAATCAAAATGAGGCAATTAAATGTTGTAATTTTACTTACACATGCTTAAAAATTATTATACTTGCTCCTCAAAAATTACAAACTAACAGTCTTTTACCCATCGTATCAAGGGCTTTTCAATCAAATTTCATAAATGTTTTCAAAAAAGCAATTCCAACTGCGAACAATTTTATCACACTTATAACATTTATTAATTTATCAAGTCAAAATGATAGAAATTGAAAAAGATCGGAAATTACCCAAGGTGTTACTTCTGATTCTTATATTTTGTGCGAAAAGTTGCTTAAACAATAGTATTCATTTTGGACCATTCTATCACATATTGAGAATGTCTCATTAACTTTAGAATTATTTAAATAATTGTGTGAGCATGTGAGTTTCCAATTTAAAAATGGATTTTTCAATTTAATCACACATCGTGAAAATAATAACATAATAACAGCAATAATAAGAAACTAAGTACTAGTTAAAAAAAACTAATAGCTAGAA
This sequence comes from Ignelater luminosus, assembly GCA_011009095.1. Taxonomy (NCBI): domain Eukaryota; kingdom Metazoa; phylum Arthropoda; class Insecta; order Coleoptera; family Elateridae; genus Ignelater; species Ignelater luminosus. The sequence continues at coordinate 68,619 of VTPC01001509.1, forward strand.
TTGTGTATAAAAAATAAAATAACCACAGAACACCTCGATAATAGCAATAGTAGTAGTAGTAGTAGAGTAATAGTAATAGTAATAATAATAATAACAACAATAATAATAATAATAATAATATGGACATTCAGTGAAATTATAAATCATCATCATCGTATTTATCTCTTATTATATACAATATACCTAAGAGGTAGTAAAGAAGTAACTAAGTGACTAGCAAAAAGTACGTTTAGAAATTTATATACCTCATCCTGATAAATGGTTAAAAAATAAACTCAAGTGATTAGCGCAACAGATCTCTAAACATATTTTTAAACATTTAATATAATAATTATTAATTATTTATAACCAATTACATGTTTCTCTTTTTGATACAATTTTTCAATCTTCTATATTACATTATATTATTATTATATAAACAAACATTATAAAACTTAAACAAAGATATACAAGCATTACCAACAGTTACATATTTTAAATATTATCATAGAAATATTATCATCTCAGAAGTATGATGAGGGACGAGATAGAGAATAATTGTTATGTAAAGATATTTATAGAAAAGTGTTTGAGTGTGTATTTTATTTATAATAATCATAATTAATATAATTAATTAGTTCCGTTATGTAAATTGTTTTGTTAAAATTGCGGTAGTCTTTTAAAAAGCTAATAATGAATACAAACAAAGCAACTGTGTAGTAATAGTTGTATAAAAGTTAAGGGACGTTACTTTATGAAACTTTTTTTGATATTTTCCTAATTTAATAATCGATAGTTGGTTTTTCACTTTTTTGAGATATTTCCTATGCAATTAACTATATACCATAATATTATATGTATATAATATAGAATAAATTTACAGAATTCAATAAGATTAATAGATATTATGTATATATATAATTTAAAACACACTTTCACACAAACAGAAGTCTCCTAAAACATTCATACAAAACAAAAACTCTGTGTCAGAGTGAATCGATCCGATATACAATATTTTATCTTTTAAAAAATTCTCTGTCCTTTATTGATTCTTCTTTTGTTAATTTATGACTACAATGAATAGTTTTGTCTTTGCATTGGTCAAAAATCTGGGAGGATAAAAAGGGGGATATTTAAAAAGAGATTCTTACATACACAAAAATTAAAACGAATCCACATTTATGCGAAGATGTGAACAAGGGCAACAAACACTTAATATATTTATACACATATATACAGATCAACGTGTCTACAGCTCTGTACTGATTCGAAACATGCTCAGACACAGAGCGATATATTTTAATATTAACCATTTAGTATTTTATTTATTATTCTTCTTTAAACACAATTTGTACAATTCAAAAAGAGAAAAAATAAGTACAGCTCGTAGCAAAGATGTGTTGTATTTTCTTGTTTGTTTGTGTTAAAACATGAAAAAGAAGTATTTTTTTATTTTCCTTTTTGTTTATAATAATTATATAATAGAGAGAGATAAAAATGTAATTGATTCGTATGATGAAAAACTCTTAACCTCGCATTAGTTTAAATATTTATAGCAATATCTTTTTGTTTTTTAAATTAACACACACATAAGTGAAAATGGTAAAAATGAGTGAATTAATTATGATGATAATGATATTGATGATGACCTTTTATAATGTGGTGATCGACAGGTAAGTATGGCACGCTTTTATCACTCATGACGTGCAGTTGCGCAGTGCAAACCTCACAATACACACTGCAGCAACCACGCCATCTATTTTAATTTTCACTTATAATTCAAACTACTACTCCGTCAGTTATGCCAAAAAATTCAAATTAGGGTTAAGACCAAAAATATATTTCCTTATTATTTTCTTCTTTTGCTTTTTGAAAGAACACTACCAGTACATATGGAATGTTAATTTAATGTAAATGACAAGACACGATCATTACGATAATATGAAAAACACAAAAATTAATAAGAGTATTCTAATTAAAAAGAAAAATAAAAACAAATCAAAAAGAGAAGGAGAGTAGTATGTACAGTGAGGTCCGCACAGCGGAAAGTTGTAATAAGGGAAGCAGACCAGCTACTTGTTCAAATAAATGTGAACGAGCCTGTCGTCCCAACAATGAAAATATTACTAAAAGCTAGTAGAGATGTAACATGTAATAAGGTGAGCGCCGCCACAAGTACACCACTGATTTTTAGTCGAATACACCTGCAATTAAATAATTATCAGACACTTGACTACTTTGACCATTCTGTTATTCTTTTACAAAGTACAGTGTTACATAATTTTATTCATAAACTTTTTTATACAAAAACATCTAAAATTATCAATGTGAATCGTTATTTGTTAGTTCTTTTCAATTTACCCACCATAAGAATCAAATAATCTACATATTCATGTTTGCATCTACTATTTGGACAAGAATCGGGCCAGTCAATGACCAGCAGTGTTGCCAATTTGGTGATCTTGTCTCCAAATCAGGAGATTTTTAATATCCATTTGCAACTCCAGTAATAATATAGAGAAAAGTCTCAAGGCTGGTGAAATAATCACCTGGTTTTGGAGATTTCTGGTGATTTTAAATCAAATTGTCAGACAATTTGTTACAATTTTTAGATTTACTTTAGATTGTAATTAGATTAATTTTGCGTGCAACATCTAGCGCAGTAAGTACTAACTAATGAGAATTTATTCGGTTGTCGTCTTCGATAATTAATTTGGCGATTTTGTCTATTAGGCACTACGCTGATTGTACAAAAGTACATCCAGAATTTACAAACATGCAATGTTGCAAATCGTACTTAGGGACTTACAGATATAGATTTTTATGTCACTAGATGTCTGGGAAATCTGAGAAAACGCTGGAGATTCCGAAGAGAAACGCTGGAAATTCTGGAAAAACCCTAGAAGCCTACTTTTAACACTCCAAGACATCAAATAATTAACAGATTACTAGTTTGGAGTTATTATCAGACTTCACGAGCCGGGCCGTTGGACCTTTTAGATCTCTCGAGTCCGTCGGGTCGTCCAGCCTCGTTAAACCCATTGAACTTGTTGGCCCTTCGGGCCTGTTAGGTCTGTTCGGATCTCTCCGGTCCGTTGAAACTTTTTAGACTTGGTTGTTCGAGCCTGTTGAACATTTTGAACTTCCTGGCCCTTCGGGCCTCTCGGCTCTATCGGATCATTCGGGCCCGATGGGCCTTTTGACTTCTCGGCCCTTCGGGTCTATCGGCCCGTTCGGATTTTTCGAGTCTGTCAGATTTCTAGGGCTTGTCGGGCCCGTTGACCTTTTAGACTTCTCGGCCCTTCGGGTCTCTCGGGTCTACTGCGCTGTTTGAATCTCTCGGGGCGTTCGAGTCCGTTAGACCTTTGAAACTTCTCGGCCTTTCTGGTCTCTCGGGTCGTTCGGATTTCTCGAGCCTGTCAGATCTCTAGGGCTTGTCGGGCCCGTTGATCTTTTAGACTTCTCGACCCTTCGGGTCTCTCGGGTCTACCAAGCCGTTCGGGCGTGTTGGACCTTTTGGACTTCACGGCCTTCGGGCCTCTCGGGTCTATTGCGCTGTTTGGATCTCTCGAGACGTTTGAGTCCGTTAGACCTTTTGGACTTCTCGGCTTTCCTGCTCTCTCTGATCGTTTGAATCTCTCGCGTCTATCGAGCTATTTGGTCTGTCGGGTTTTTGGACTTCTCGGTCATTCGAGCTTTTTTGTCGGGCCGTTCGGGCCGATCAAGGAGTTACCGGGTTTTCTTCGGACTGTGTCAGGTAGAACTCTGAACGGGCCGGGATTTCTAGGTCTGCTCCAGTGCAATTCAACTGGAGATAAGCTTGACGGGGCCTGAAGAAGACCCGATAACTTCTTAATCGTCCCGACAGAGAAATTCGAATGGACGAGAAGTCGGAACGGTTCAAGAGGCCTGAGAGGCCCGAATGACCGAGAAGTCCAAAAGGTTCAACAGGCCCGAAAGGTTAGAATGACCCCACAGACCCCAGATTTTCGAAAGTTTTTGTTTTATCCAAGAATTTTGGCATTATTATGTTTTTGTTTGATGTCTGTACGTTGGTATTACAGTTTCTGTTTTTGTTTTATTTGTATATCTTGAATTTCTTTGAATAATAGTAATAATAATACATTTGGAGAATTCTAATGATTCTTAATGTGTTAAATTGAGAATCTTGCTTATATCTTGTTGGCAAAATGGCCCGCCTGATGCGAGTCGGCTCCTAGCGGTTAAAAGCAAGGGGGGTCAAAGTTGAAAACTTTTCACTTTTTGAAAATGAAAAGTCGAAATAACTCGGTAACCAGTGGACCGATTTTGACCAGACTTGGAGGGTAAGTGTATCATAATGTTCTTCAACTGTGAGATCAGAGACGCAGTCGTTTAGAGCCCCAAAGAATGTTTAGTACACCAACTCAGCGTCTTCACCTGCATCTAATCCTGCTCGAATCAATTTCGCACTTCTTACGATCCGGCCGCTAGAAGGCGCGACAGGTTGAACAAAGAAAAGCTTCTAGCTTATAAACTGTAAGGGCTGCGGGAGTCTGGTTTTTACCAATCGACGCAGCTTCGCAAGCACTATGATGGGATAAAAAAGAGTCCGGTGAAAAACCAAGACATCCGGAAGTCCTACTCGAAAAAATCCGACTCGATTTGATTAACTCTGCATGGTGCGCCGAGATGCTCACTTAAAAAGTTTGTAACTCGGTTAATTATGGTCTGACCAAGCTCGAGTTTTTTTAGCCTAAACAGCATCATCAGGGCAACAAGCTTATGTGGGTGCCATTGGCGTCAAAAACGCAAAAACCTGAAAATACGACCCTGAAATGGACACCATTTGAGCTACAGAGACGAAGCTTGAAATAAATGTACTTTAGTTTTTTTCCAAAAAAAAAAACCATTGAAACCTAGAAGGGGGGAGTTGTTTCCCTTTCATACCTTCTAGCGCCGTTGTGTTTAAATGCATTTTGCCTCCAAACTCGGTTAGAATAGCTAGAGGAACTTTGGAGATACGAAATCTTAAGAGTTCTTGTGAATTCGTTATTTTTGGCTTTTTGTTATTTGTGTCAGAATCATACGTTCTGCCAACTGGAAACTCTAACCATCATAAAAAAAAAGTAAAAAAGCACTCCTTGTATCTGAAAATCGAATTTGATGGTATAACATGCAAAAGTGAGGTGCCCATAGGCATGCGGTAGGGTAATCACTGGAAGTGTAGCGTCTTCTCGAATATTTTATTCTTATGGTGAGAGCTATAGCAAGAGTATAGCACGTGCGTAATTTAATATTAAATTATTCTGAAATGTACTGTAAATATTTTTAGTGTGGTCCTATTTCCAATTCAGCTCAAATGAATTACAAGAAAATCAACGTCGATCATTAAGTAAGTAACAGGCAAGCTAGATGGATCTTCACTTTGGGAGTTTTCACTCACTGTTTTGAACTTCTCAATAAACTTAATGGAATTCTCAAGTTTCAGCTTATTTGTAAGCTGTGAATATTAACTGCTTTACTTACAAACCGATTATTCTTTGACATTAGACACATTAGAGATTTAGAGGTCCATATTTGATGGTCAGATCTAGAACTGTGGTACTTACATGTTTAATGCCCGACCATTAAGAAAAGTAATTTTTTGTTTATGACTTATTTGCTTTCAACTCTGCAATAACCTTTCAAGCTGTAAGTAGAACATAATGCCCTTGGAAATGCCAATAGTTCCATCCAGATCACACAGCAGGTGCTATTGGCTTAATAGAAGATGCAACACAGATCTTATTTATGTACAATATGTACAAAACTTCATTTGTACAGTGTCAGTGCAAAAGTTCATTAAACAAAATCAGTGTGGCAAGCTGAAAAAGTGATTTAAAATGCATAACAGTTGAACCCACCCCATCTCTGATTTAGTCATTATGGATGAATAGACACTTTAGTGAAGGAAAGTATCATTTTATAAAGTATCATGAAATTCCTGATCTGTTTATAATTGTGACATACACAGCTATAAAGCAATATATGTTTTGTGGTCATTTTAATATCTAAAACAAGTGTGGAAATCATACTGGTGAAAAGCCTTTTAAGATGTGCTATTACAGTAGTAATAACCTATTAGTGATTGTATGCATTGTAGTGTAGAAATTCTACAACAAATCATGTCACTATGTGTACATTTCTACTGTTTTTCTTTGATTTCATCAAAAAGATTTTTGGAATTCTTGTATTTTTCCATGAGATTTATTGTACCTAAGTGATGAAAGTTGAAACATTGATAAATCAAGAACTAAATCTTAAAGTTAAACAAATTCAGATTCTAACACTAAATAAATGAATACACTATGTAACGCTGTACATTTTATTTGTTTTAATAATAAAATCAAAAGATTACCTGTGGTTAGGCAATGTGATGCATTCATTAGTTAAGTCTAGCTCACGAATGCGCATTTGACTGAGTGTGATTGTGGTCTTGAGGTGCTTCGTCAACTGGTGACGGTGGTGCATCTTTGCGAGGCGGCATACGCTCGTTGATTGCATCCAAACCTTTCGCTTCCGCAAAACTCGTGATCTTGTGATTTGGTGAGAAACCTTGCAAAGCTACAAAAACAAATTATGTTTATAAGATACTGATTGAATATTGTACAAAATAAATTGTCTTGTTTTGCTGATATGATGGCAAACTCTAAAATATAAAATTTCTATTTTGTTTCATGTAAAGTATGTTCCAACTGTGAAGCACTCGGATTAGGATCTACAAAGTTACACTGAGACAATACAATACTTAATTTTATAATTCTGCTTCATTTCTGGAAAATGCTTTAATTACAAACTCTGAAATAGTAAAAACTCTAGAAAGTAATCAACTTTGATTAGTAAAATTCACAACATGTAACTGCTATAATTATAACATACATAAAACATTACAACAAAGAATAAAACATTTACCAACTAAACACATTTAAAAATCCCAGTTCAATGCATAAAAAAGAAAAAACAAAAACTACAGAAAAAAAAGAGATATAAAATTTTGCATACCATTTTTCAGACTTGTTTTTCCACCAGAAAGAGCACCCAAGGGTAGGGCTCCCGTAGGAGTAAGCCCTTTAAGCTGTAGCACCGATTCGCTCTCTTCCCTGTAAAATGTAAAAAAGCAAAATTTTTATAAATCAGCATGTAGTATATTTACATTACTCTATTGCTTGTTAATTCAGAAAAATTAGCTTTTGATGGAATTCATGATTCCATTCATATTTTAATGAACTTCTTATTAGGTATAGTTAGCACAATCGAGTCTGTAATATTTTCAATCAAATAAATCATCAGAAATAAACTAATTTCATATTTAAACAGTAGTATTGATCTTGACTTGCACATTAAATGTAGAAAATTTAAAGAAAATTTGAGAACTTTAAGAAAATTGATTCACTGTTTGGTGCCACTCACTAACAAATGCAATCTTTGCTAGATCTGTTATGTTACTATTTCTCAAAAAATTGAAAGCTGCCCAATATCAATAATCACAAAGAAAGTATCTAAGGTCTCCCCCTTTGATTTTATCAATTTTCTTTATAGAACATCAAAAATAAGAGATAGATAAATATTGTTAGCTGCACAGAAACTTTCCTATAGGAAATAGAATTTGTTCTCGAAATTAGGCTAGTCAAGAGGTGGTCTTGCAGTTTTATACAGAAATTCTTCTTGAAATAAAAATTTTAATAAAATTCTGTTTTGATTGCATGTCCATGTTGCAAAGTTTTTGAGTTGCCTTGCTTTATTTACCAAAGTAGGGTTGCTCAGTTTTTTCATACCTTCCTACGACAGCTTTTTTTAAAAACATTAAAGACATCAGACTTGCTCATTAACTAACCAAGTTTTAATTAAAACTGAGACAGGAAACGGTGTACTGCTTACACTGTCACAATCTGCTACATGCCTAATGAGTGTTTTGAGATATAAACAAATCTTCTTCTTCTTAATCCAGAGCCTTTTTTTTGTATTTCTGTTTCCATTTTTTTCTATGCTTTGTTAATTTCTTTGTATTTTCCCAAGCTATTCCTTTTTTCCCGCTTCTTCTCTGCTTTCATCGTTCCATCTTTTCTTAGGCCTTCCTTTTTTGTTCCTCATTTGTACTCTTGTTTCATATATTTTTTTGTTCTACTTGCAATTGCAGTTGTCTGTATATCTCGTTGCTTATTTTATCTCTTTTAGTTTTTCCCTCTATTTTTCTTAAAAATCTCATTTTCATGGCATTTATTCCCCCTTTTTGTCTTTCTGATAATGTCCATATAGTTTCACTGCTATACATTACAGTTGGTCTCTTGTATTGCTTCTTTTATTATTTCTCCTTTTACATTTGTTTGTATTTCTCTTTTATCCAAGAATGCATTCTTCATATTGATCTTCCTCAGTTCCATATGCATGTCTAGAATCTGTAGGTTGTATTGAAGGTTTTCTTCTGATTCTGCAGGATTGCCATGTCATCTGCAAATTTTCTCTGTATATTGCTTTCAGTACCTCAATTATTCCTTTTCTCCAATGTTCTCCATATGTCTTCTTGTGAACCCTACCAAAAGCCTTTTTAAGATTTATGAAACATACGTGTATGTGTCTATTTTTTATTTTATTAACTTTTCAGTAACATGCCTTATAATAAATGTTAGGTCCTGCTTGTTTCTTCCTCTTCTAAATCCGCATTGTGTATTTTCTATGGTCTCTTCGATCTCACTTCTTATTCTTCTTTCCATTATTCTGGCTAGCATCTTTCCTGGAACACTCGGCAGCGTTATTCCATCCTTTTCTTTTTTATTACTTCATTCAATATGATCCGTAGCTCTTTTACTCCTTCTTTTCCCATAAATTTCATCATTTTCAGTGTGATATCATCCTAATTTTATCTTTTTCATACTGTCTGTTATTTCCTCCTTTTTTACCTGATCTGTCTCGTATTCTTGGTTTATCTTTTGTTGTTCTTCTTCTGATATTTTCTCATTTGATTTTGTTAATTCTTCAAAGCATTGCCCCATCTATCCATCATTGCATCTTTTTGTGTAATTACTGATTACATTCCCATCTTTATCTTTTATGTTAACCATATTATGTTCTTTCTTATTTCTTAACCTTTTTAGTGTTCCATAAAATAATTTTTGGTTTTCTTGATAATTCTCATTCATATTCTCTTCAAATTTCGCCCAAGATTTTTATTTCAACTTCTTAATCTATAATTTTCCTTTTTTTCTTTATGTATTTCGTAATATTCATTTGTTTTCTTCTTTTTGTCTTTAATGTACTCCTTAATTTCTGTCTTTTTTATTTTATATTTGTATTGTTTATGTTTGATATTTCAACGGTGTACTACATACATTGTCACAATCTGCTACATGCCTAACGACTGAGATATAACTAAAACAATATTAGTTTGTATAAACAGCCTACAGTTGATCTCCACTCGTGAATAATACGAAAGCTCTCCTGTTCTAAAAATTCGCGTTTTGCAATAAATTGGAAAATAGAGGACTTATGGCAACCATATACAAGGGAAAGTTACAGCTATTGCATCTTGGATCTTGGTGTTACTTACAACGTTGAAGTCTATAGCAAAACATGTTTATTCTTCTATTTGAGTAGGTAAGGGTATTTGATCTAAAGGTGATCCTACAAAAAGGTTCCTACTACTCTCCAAATTTTTTATAGATCATATATCATGTGTCAAAAAAGTGGTCATAGAAAAAATATTTTTGATAAAAAGTATAAGTGATAGAGATGAGCAACATTGACAGACATTTTAAGAAAGGTCTGTAAACAATAATGGCAAGCCTTAGAAAAATGGATCATCCTATTAGCAACCACTTTGCGATTGAAGAAATAAGAGTTATAGATCAATGTAAGCAATTTGCTTTTGAATGTGGCTTTGAATACGTTTTGAAGGAGCGTAGTTTTTGGTATTAGCCGGCATTTATGATCGAACTTGTTGGGGAAAACGTATAGGATGACCTACCTTTCACAGCATACTATCAATTTACGGGCTTTGATTTTAAGGAGAAGAGAAGATTATATGAAAAGTGTACAATAATGCTTATAGCCCTGAACTGTTATTTTTTTTATTTTGACGTCATTAAATGCACCACAAAGATATTTTTGCATTATATTGAAAATAAAGAGAAAACCTACATTTTTAAACTAATTTTATTTTGAAAAATTTAAACCAACTAGAGGTACATTTTTGTAGGCTATTGGAGGTTTTATATTGGTAACTAATCATCTACGATCGTTACAAAATGAGCGACATCTGGCGTCAACATTGGAAACATTATCGTAATAGGGAAAAACACTGCTTGTATTCAGGAGCAATAATTAGGCTTACGCGCTACCAGCACCGAAAAGCGTTTTTAAAAGTTTTGCCGATTGTCCAGGAACTCTTCATCAACAGCGCTGCTAATTGCTGCTTACTCCTAAACACTAGGATTTGTTGTTTATATGTCAAATGGTTGTGTACAGAAGCAGTAGCAAGTTGTAGTATTTGTATCATAGGCTTCCTGCCACTGTTGGCACAATCATCAGTGATTTTTGGAGCCGATAACGTTTTAGAAAACGCTTTTATGTTAAATATCTTCTTGATTTTCTTTAATTCTTCTTTGTCTCTTATTTTTTCTTTCCCTTTTATTCTTCTTCTTTTTCTTTATTATTCTTCTTCTTTTTCTTTATTATTCTTATTCTTTTCTTTTATTATTCTTCTTCTTTTTCTTTTTTTATTCTTCTTCTTTTTCTTTTTTTATTCTTCTTCTTTTTCTTTGTTATTCTTCTTCTTTTTTCTTTTATTCTTCTTCTTTTTCTTTCTTCTTCTTCTTTTACTAAATAAATATCAAATATTTTCCTGTTTTATAATAAGTTAAACAGGATAGAATCTAAATAAACTGATTAAATGAGAAAATGATTTAATTTGGTTTTGAGATAATTTTCAGTTGAAATTGGCGACTCCAAAGGTTTTTGTGAAGTGATTGAATATAATGATTGTTGTTGTTTAGCTTCTTCTTCCGTCATGTAAGCTTAGAATATTTTTATAAATCAATTAATTTTTTTATAGTATCTTTTCAAATTGTAGTTGGTCCCTCTCGACCGACTGATTGAAAGTTGAATGATTTCTACGAGTAGATCCATTGCATGTTAATGATTTCTTTTTTGTTTGTTCTTATAATTGATGTCTTCCTTGAATTGAATGTCTTTGAACTCGGAAACTCCACAAAGGGGCATAAATCCTTCACGGGGCTAAGCGGGCTCGGTTGCAGCGGCTTGAACTGTGGTACCTGAAGTGGTATTGTGAACTTTCCTGTAGTTAATTGTCCTTAATGCGAACTTGTTAATATTAATCCTTTTAGAGGATTTGGTCGGTTTGCTGTGCCGTAGTGTGTCCTTGTAAATGCTAATCCTTTAGCGGATTTGTAAGTTCGTCCTTTAGCGGACTTACGTGTCCTTCAGCGAACTTGCGATGCTTCTTCTTCTTTTTCTTGTATTCTCGTATTCTTCTATTCCTATATTATTATTCTCATCGAAGTGTCCTTTAGGCGGACTTATAAATTATATCTGTTTGTGTGAACTCTAGGGCGGATTCATCCCTAGTCGAGGTCAAGGATGTTGGTGAGCTCTTGCTTATTGTATTTATTTCGCTTAGAGTGATCAGCGCATTTGTATTGATTTTGAAGAGTCAACTCCTTCCTGTATGTGTAAAAGGAGGTGACGGAGTGACTCTGGGTGTAAATAGGTTGTCCATGAGTTGCTGACAGGTCTGTGCTTTGTAACGAATGCAAATAATACATTTGTGGATTGAGGAACTGATTGCCTTCTTTTCATTGATTATTCAGAATGTTCTACGTATGTATACTGCTGTTACCTGGGTGCCGCATGGAATGTGGTACTATGGGCATCTCGTATTATTAGAGTGCCGAAGCGGGCAAAATGATTGGATATATTTTGTCGTACGTTAGGCTTGATTGTTGTAGCCTAGACTTAACGATGCTAGCTTGTGCTGATGGTGCAGATTCTGGCTTGGCTTCCAAAGTTTGAATTTCTTTGGTAAATTCTTCATATTAAATTGCGTGAATGATGTGCTCGAGTGTTGTGATTATTCCTTGCACTGTTAAGTCGCCTTCTTGTGTTTGGATTCCTAGGCAGCGATTGGCGAATGTTCTGCAGTAGATGAGGACTCGCGCCATCCGTGTCAGAGGTATTTCAAACCTTTCAAACCAACAGGGATTTTTAATGTGTTACTCATCATCATCATAATCAATCAGATATTTTTGCAAGTTAAACGTCACACGTTGGGCGCCAAATATGTGTACCGTATAAAAGCCAGTCTGTAAAACTTTGTTTTCATTAAGTGCTAAAGCAATTGATTCACAAATTTAATTGACATTCGAAATTATTCTTACGCCACATGGTAAATTAATAAAATCGAAATCGATTAGTTAGTCAGATTTAAGCAAACCTCAGTCAAGTTTGTTATTCTGAAAAATCTCAGTACTGATAATTACATAAATATATACAAAAGAAATACATACCTTAGTACAGAGAATACTCGAGCCATTTTACCAATTGCCCTAATTTTATTGCGAATAACCTCTTTCCGTAGATTGGCTGCTGTACCTATAAAACCAAATCACAAAATATTAATTCTTGTAAAACTGTTCATCATCAACATTACACATGAATCCCAGTGATGCAAAAACAATTACACTTCTAATATTTCTATGAGCCATTTATATGCAAACTCAAAACAAAATCTAAATGAGGTAACATGAAAAAATGAGATTTTTTTTTGTTATAATGAAGAAACATCTACACTTGCTGATACATCTTATTCAATAGTTGTTAAACTTTCTAAACCTTTAGTTTTTTCAATAGAAAATTAGACAGACAAAAAATCAACAATATCCTAATAAATATATAAAATATTAAAAGATAAAAGGTTTTACCTTTTCTCAATGACCGTGTTAGGTTTAACAACAGAATTCTAACAAAGAAATAAAATAAGTGAAATGTTTCTATGTCCGATAAGTAAAACATAAAAACAGCATTGTCCTGGTATGTTCACTTATTCTACTTGTTGTGTAAAATTCGGCCATTAACCCTAGCAAAAATTTCTAAGATCGTTATAAATACGAATTTAAATCATGCAATTTATGAATCAGCGAGAATTTATACATGAAACATGCAAAATCACTAAGCGAAAGCATTTCTAAACTTTTTCTCTTGTGCTAGAACCCATCACTGCATTACACTGTTCATTATTTCTTTCCAATTTAATTTTCAAATTAATTTTCGTTCAACCAAAATGAATGGTTAGTTGCAAAAGCCATGAATTTTATGATTCACTTAAAGAAAAAACAACAGTTTTCTTTTAGTTTCCAAACCAAATCGAACCACACAAAACACAATAAATTCCGAGATGTTAATTTCCTTGCTGGTGTTAGTATGTCAGCAACGTAATGATTTTTTCTTAACTAACTGTGCATTTTCGCCTTTGGTTTTAACACACAGTTTAATTATAATAAAATTATTTCAATTGTATAAAAAGAAATAAAAGCAATTTAAGCAAAAAGCAGCGACAGTGCTGGGTCCCAACACTGATAACAGCAACTGCAACTTACCGAAGGATGAAGAAGTTGAGTCGCACCACAGATGGGGGAATATCAACAGCAAACGGGCAGTGGCGCAAAGTGTAGCGAGCGAAGAGATATAGAAAAAAACAAAACAAACAGTGCATGTAGAAAAATTGTAGCATCGACGCATAACAGAACAAAAAGAAAATAAAAGAAACTAAAAGAAAAACGAAAATACAAAAATTAAAAAACAAAAATCTAATTTGTCTTTTATTAGACAAATTTTCGTTTTTATTTTATGTACATGTGGATAGACTTGAGCTATGAAACTTTTTACAGAGAAAACAAGAAAACTTAGTATTATAAAGTGCTTTTGAGTTTAAGTGAGATTTATTAGAATGACTTTTGCGGTGAAAAAAGTTTTAAAAGAACATGGAAAAAGTTAACTGCTGAAACAACATTAATTAAAACAAAATGTGGTTCACTTACAATAAAAGTCTTTTTTTTTACAATAAATTCTAAATATTAAATATTTGTTGTTTCATTCCTTCGGTTTTTATTTTTATTTAATTTGAAAACCTGAAAGATTAATTTTATTTTTAACAAAAATTCTAAAATTCAAGATTTTTGTGTAAAGCAGAGGATTGATTGCTTGCTTTACATTATGTAAATTGCTTCACAATCAAATAGAAAATTATAGTAAGAGAACAGGAATGGTATGAAGCAGCAGTTTTCAGCCTTTTTATATTTTTATGTCGTTTCATAAATGCTCAAAATTAGATGCAAAGTGTTTCGTTCAATAAACATAGTTTACTGTCTGCTGATCATTTTCTGCTGACAATAAAATAATTAATGATTTTGTAGATCAATAGAAGAACAATGCATTGGAATTATTTAACTAAATTGATGATTTACATAATACCAGAAATTAGTTTTTCCTGAATTTTAGATTTTCTCTTTGTTTGATACCTACACTATGGACCTACTACCAGGGCTATATGTTTCCAAACTAACATGTAAAGATAAAGACAAACCCACTGTCTCTGAAGCTAGTTTTTCAAGGGTGAGACTTAACACATTCAGTTTGCCAGATTAGTGATTTTACTAACTGAGCTACACAGACCCATATAGTTTCTGAATTAAGTATTAAAACAGATAGGATATAACATTACATAATAAAATTGATAAATGTCAACAACTGAAGAAACAAAATCTACAGTTCTGAAATGAGTACACGACACACTATTAAGGAACTTGATATCTGAGTCTGTCATTGTAATAGAGGGATGAGCATTGAGCAATCCTGTCCATTAAACATTCTTAAGGAAATACAAAATTTCATTATTGAAGCGTTGAATATTAAAAAAATAAATTAAATTAGAAACTTCCTCTATATCTAATTTACTATGTTAAGTCATATAGTGGATAATATCAGTTAATATTTGTTAATTGTGATAGTAGTAGGTCAGATAAATTTTTCAAAGTGGTAATAAAAGAAATCCTCTGATTCTATTCTTAACTTCTTGTAATTCTGAATTACTGAATTAACTGCAGAATGAAGTTGAAATTAGACTTTTCATGTTTTCTTCATCTTTATATACAGTCTCTCCTAGAAAAACTAGAATAGTAAAATTAAACAAGCTGATTCTTCTAATCCCTCTCTGCTTTTAAATAAATAATTGCAGAGATTTTCGGACGTCCTCTGATGTATCAAACGGGGACTGTTATACTACATATAACATCTAGTGTAGAAATTCCCAAAGTAGTCGAATCTTAAGTTCACTTGCATGGTAACTATCGTATACCTAGTGCTAAAGTAGAGACAGTTTTTAAGTTTAAGACAGTGGTTTGTGCATCTACTCTAAACTATAGAACTAATTGCAACAGTGATAGAAGTTATGAGAAATTGGATGAGTGAGAGTACACTTGAAGCATGTGAATGTTAATTATTAGATCACTTGCTGACCAGTTTATAAAAATTCTAGATTCTTGGACTTTTCTGTCATCAAATTAACTCGATAGTTGAAAATAAAACTTATTCTATATAAGCAGACAAGCTGTGACTAACATACTTAAGATTACTATCTTCAACTATAGCAAAACTGAAAGCTTTTCTCTAGTGAATAAAAGCTTTTGGTATCAAGAGTGCAATAAATGCATTCGCTCTAAAAATAGCATTCATTTGCAACAATAGTGCACAATTGAAAGCTTCAGCATTTTTTTCTATAAAATGAGAAAGAAGATCACGTATATTACATCTGTTTAAAAAGTTAATGGCTGAGATCGTTAATTCCTCTTGTATGAATTATATTGCCTTAAAATCAAAAATTGAATTTTTGTACCACAACTACTGCTAGACTCATACCGTTCGTTCCCTTTACATGAATCAAATTAAATTGATAAAATTATACTGTAAAGCACCATCTTGGAGGTGTGCATCCACAAAACAGTTTGTATACCCCAACTGAGTCTTGAATTTGTAATTCAAATATGTGACAAGATTTTTTAAATATAACAGCCTGTTACTAGACATAATTAAAAGTTGCTTCTTTGTTGTTTATATCAACAATATTTGTTTTAGAAAACCTTTTGTAGTACTCAATATTAAAACATGTGAAGATGACTTTATGCTTACCTACCTTCGTCACAATTTATAAATTTACATTTATCAATTTAGAGCAATATTATTCTCTAGTTCAATCTATTCTATATCTATCAACTAAAACAATTAATAGCTGAAATAGCAGATGCATTTAGGGATGTATATTAATTTTCTATCAACTAATAAAACAAACGACCATAGGCTGTTATCATCTCTACATCTACAAGCAAAGGGTATTAGGGTATAGTTAATCATACAAATTTATTTGCAAACCTAGAGATGTGTAGAGATCAATAAGTAAACATTAGGGTACACAAAATACTCTTCAAGAGATAAAGATATTGTTGGGAAATATAAGAATAAGAGTAAGAGTGAGATTTAAAATGTTTTATCCATAGTGATTGATTTTACAAAAAAATAAAATTTTAAAAAATGTTGTAAGTGAACCACTGTATTATACAGAGTGTGAAATCAAAGATCAAGCAGATCAGGATATTGTGTGTGTGGATTTATATTTAAAATACTCATGCCCAATATCCCATTTTATCGTAGATTTAAAAAAAATTTTTCATCACGTCAATCCACATTAGTGAAAATAAATTACAAAAAAAATAAATAATAAAAATTAGAAATTAATAAAAAATTTACTTTTAATTATTTTTTAAAATTTATTGATTTTTGATAAAAAGGAAAAGATAGATAAAGAAAACAACAAAATATGCACTACCACTGTGTAGAGTAATAGTAATGCTAAAATATACATAGCAAGAAATAAATTCAATAATATATATATCATATAAAAGTACAAGAAAAACAAAAACTACTGAATATATTTTATAAAAGGAAATCAAAAAATTCAATTAGGCATCGTACAAGTATAATGTATATGTATAAATTGAATTAATAAGCAAGAAAAATCAATCTAAAACACAAGCAATCATTAAACAAGTTAAAAAATTGAAGCGAACAATTCTTTAGACAGAAACGTGCACAAAACAAACCAAATATAAGTTTATACAATCTATGGATACACTTATTCTTTCTTAAGTGTCTGTTATATCAATAATGTAAATCTTTTTTTTAATACAAAGAACACAAAACAAAAATTTTGAAACCTTTTTTTCTATTACTATGTGACATTTCCATTTCCCTTTTTATTATTAATTGTTTTTAACTCGGTGGTATTCATATAAAACATGATTACTTTCAAGAAGGAAAAATAAAAATAAAAATAATTATAACAGTATAGTAGTAAACATGGTGTGATCAAAAATAAATTAGAGTAAATCATTAATTATTATTATTAAATCATTCTAAATTAACCCATCTTAAGATACAAAATATGAGATTCTCAATAAAAACTTTCTTTGTGATAAAACACCTATGAAAGCCATCTCAAGTAACACATTGTGACACTACTAAAGGTTATTCACCAGTGTGAAGTCTACAAACATTATAAATAAATATACAGTTATATGTCACTTTGAAAGATCTTTCACCAGTGTGTAATCTACATGAATTTTAAATAATCTTGTTTGTTTTTTTCATTGCAAAATCCCTAACTATCTATAATAAATATATTATGAAACAAAAATATTTTTTTTTGACCACACCTATTGTTTTACCAACCAGCAAAAAATCAACAATAGACACAAACGTTTATTTCAAAAATAAAAATAAAACCAAAAAATAAAAAGTTACTCGAGAAACATTTTAAAAAGATTATTTTAAATAAAAACTGGAAATAACAAAAGCACCATGCGGCATGTCTAAACCCAAAGGCAATATATTTACGTAATAATCAATAATTAAAAAATAGATTCAATGGTATTAGGGAAAAAAATAAAAATAGGTAAATATTATATTATATTTATAAAAAAGGAAAAAATCGAAAGAGATATTAGAACTACAAAACTACAAATGGTAAATATGGTTGAATTTAACAAACAAACATAATAATCAGTTTTGAAAGAGTTTTTATATTTAAAAAAAAATGAAATATAAGTTGGTTAGTGCATCAATTATAATCAAAAGAAATAAAGAAAAAATAAAACACCAGCAGCAGTTAATCAAAATTTTTAAAACAATTTTTATTTTTAATAAAAGAGACTGCGACAAAAATTCTAAAAAGTGCTTATTCATTCCCTTTATTTTAAAACAGAAATTAAAAAAAGAATTATCTTAAATTTCTAAATTATATATTAATTTTTAAATAAATCTTTAATTTTAATTGAAAATAAATATTAAAAAAAATAATTATTAGAATAAAGTAGACTTAAATAAATAAATAAAAAGAGAGAGTGAATAAACACAAATTTCAAGTTTTGTACCAAAAAACCTGATTGCTTTTTCTAAAAATATACATAATATAGTACGTATGTAATATAACATGATCATTAATGCAGTGTTATCATAAACTCTTTTGTTAAGCTGCATGTTTTGTATAAACTTACCCTTACTTTTATAAACTATTTTTGGCTGTTTCGCTGTGTGGGGCGCGAATCCAAGGCGAATATAGATAAATAGTGAAAAATAGAAGTGTCAGAATAGAAGAAAAACATAAGCAATACGTGTGCATGGATTTGCCTTAGTGAGACTACTTTTATTAAAAAATTTAGATAATAATAATCAGGTGCTGGATTTATATGCAGTGCGATTAGAACAACAAAGACCTTGCCAGATCAAGAAATTGGAAAAAACATACGGTAATACAAAGATGCTACTTGGGTCACACAATAAATATATTTCAAAACAAAACAAAACACAGGAACAAAACTTTTAAATTAAGTGTTTTTCTAAAAGGGAAAAAAGTAAAAATTACAACTAAAAATTGCATATAAATATTATTGCTTTTTAGACAGTCCCGTAGATTTTACTAATCAAGAGAAGTAGACAGAAAAATAATTGCCCAAAATTAATAATGAAATTAAGTAAAAAATACACTGAAAAATTATAAATATTATGTTTTTATAAGTAACACAGAAATTATTTCCTAGATTTAGTTTAAGCTGTTTTTATTAGCTACTTATATTGATCAACAAAAATAAATTAAAATTAAAGAATTAACAGTAAAAAAAGTTACTGTAGCTAAAAGAATTGATAAAATTAAATTAAATTAAAGGCTAATTATAATTATAATAATACATCATCACTACGATTCAAAGCATGTACTTTATTAAATGGAAAAATTGAAGCTTACCATCTGAATTTCCAAGTAGCATTTAAAAATAAGAACATTTTTGAATTTTTATTGTGTTATTTATTAAAATGGTTGAAATAAAAATTATTAAGTTTCTACCGCATAATATAAATATAATAATACAAATACGTGCACATTAAATTGTTTGACTAAATTATGTATTACCTGATTTTTTATTATAAATTCTTAAGTTCTACAATTTTATTTTTGCAATTTCAGAAAATTTTCCTATTTTTGTTATTTCGTTTAGAACATCAAGTTCTGCATTGCTTATATGTACACAAGCAACATAAAGATGTAGATACAAATCTTGATTAAATGAATATGAATTGCTTATTATACTGCTTTTTTTTGAAAATGTTCTCATTTAATAATCAATTAAAATTTGTTTATTATTTAAAATCAATATAATTGTTACAAAAGAAAATTCTAATTATAAAATGACACCATAACATTTAAGGTGTATTAGATCGTGATTTACAACTTTAAAAACGACCACTACATGATATAATAATAAAAATCTATCTTAACAAGATCACAATTCATATTAAAATAAAAATATTTAGGCCATTGGTCTTATCTGAATTGCAAATCAAAAGCAAGCTCCCGCTAGGGACTATATTATTGCTACCAAGAGAACCAACATTTAGTTTGCTAGTATTAAAGCAGAACTCTTTAACATATTACTTGGTGTTCAAGAAATGAATCTACATCTTTTGTAATTATAAAATTAAGATACAGCAGAATAAGACTATTTAGCATTTAATTCTCAAAAAATGTAAAAAAATGTCTTTGATTTATACAAATTTTCAGTAAAAGCAACTTGGAAGGATAATAAAATTCTTTTACTGCGTAACGCACAATCAATTGTAGTAAAGATTTTATTTAGGATAGACCAACACTTGACACAGTAAAAGTGCTAAGATAGAGGTGATTAGACCATTTAAAAAGGCTGCCAATCAACAGTTAACTGGATGAATCAAAGTAAAGATTTCAGGAAATTAAAAGCAGTTAACTGGGAATAATAGTAAAAAATTTGTAAAACTAGCCATAGGCTTTCAAAACCTATAGAGGAAAAAGAAACTTTTGATCAGAAGGATCAGGGCCGTAGCTGGGGGGCGGGCTCCACTTATATGGGGCGCAAATTTAATGAAATCGCATTCATAATTTTTCCAGGCTACACCCGATTTAAAAAAGTTATAATGGCACACAAGGTTATAGAAAAATATTTTACAAGATTCTTTGCAATGATACTCATTCCTACAATTAAACCCAAATGAAGGTCATGCTATAACTATATAGCACATCAGAAACAACTCTGGAGATGTTTATATAAAGTTTTTCACTTTCGGCTTAAACTCTACTTAGAGCTTTAAGAATTTTCCGAAAACATGTGGACAACAAATAATGTGCCATTCTAACAAATTGAAAAGAAATTGCAAACTTCAAATATTCCTCTTTAGGTAGTTTTTGGTTCACTTTGGTGGTAGTTGTAATTGTGTTTTTGTACAATGCATCAAGACCGATTGTCGAGCCTTGCACTTTTATCTATTGAAAGTGATCTTTGTGAGAATTTAAATGTGGAAGTGAGGCGAGTACCTTTGTAAAAGATTTTACTAGTAAATAACTTTCACGTAAATTCTGTGCTATTTATTGAAATACCTACTTATTTATTCTTTAATTTTTAAATTTAAAAAGCGTTCTTTTACTTTTTCAAAAAAGTTAATAAACAACAGCAAGTAGTTAGTTACATTATACAGTTGTAGAATTGGTTCATCAATCATACGAATTTAACAGCGAATATTTAACGTAACTGAGATGCCCAATTATTTGCTTTCCTAATTATTTTAGAGACAAAGAAAAACTTAGTGCACCTGTACAAGTGTACAGCGCCCCAAAAAAGAAAATGGACAGAGCTAGTGCCAGTTGAGTAGGCAACCCATTCTACAGCATCACCATTACTTTCAAGCAGTTCAAGTCAAGGCAGGTTCTCTGCAGAGTGCCTGTCGCAATTAGTTCCGCTTCATTGAATCTTTACCTAAGCGGCACCCAAAACTGTTATTTTCAGTTTTTAAATAAACTTTAGATATGAAAGCTAAATATGTGTTTGTATCCTTTTCAAGGAACGAATAACACACTTTTTGATGATTAATTAAGAATGTTGTGGTATTGTTTAACAGCAAATGACCAAAGAAGGAAAACGGGTATTTCGTTAATAAGTTTTATTTGTTTACATTTGTAACTTATTTAAATAAATAAAATTGCTAAGCTTAAAATGTTACTAAATTTAACCTCAGCTCCTGCAAGTCATTAGTAAATGTTAATATACTTTGACAAAAAGTGCTGAAAATAAATCACGAATTGCTGGCAGAAGGAAAACGCTCTCTCAGAATTTAACAGAATTTTAAAATACGCTTCTTCTGGAGCTTTAAGTTAATGCTTAAAATTAATGCCTTTTTTACTAAAACTTTCTAGAAGTTAATTGACAATACAATCTAACGATTAGTGTTAATTAAAAAATTTTCTATATACGCAACCTTTTGGACCAATTTAATAATTTATTATTAACTTAAGTCTTAACTATATTCTTTCCTTGAAAAGGATGCACACAAATGTTTAGCTTTCACATCTGAAATTTATTTTAAAACCAAAAATATTATCATCTCCGGGACCGCTTCAATGATGCGGAACTAATTGCGATAGGCGCCATTCAGAGAGCCTGCCTTGGCGTGAAAGTAATGGCGATGTTGTAGAATGGGTTGCCTACACAACTGTAAATACCTTAGAATTGGTTATAGCTTTGCCCATTCTCTTTTTTGGGGCAGTGTGCATGTTATTTGTGTTATTTTCATTTTTCGGAAACCGGGAAAAAGTTGAAACAGAAAAGAAGCAAATACATTGGGGGGAGGGGGTAAAATATATTTCATCACGCAGGCGCTACAGCTCTCAGCTACGGGCCTGAGAAGGATTATTAACAGTTTGAATACTGTACAAGGAAAAAAAAATAATGAATTGTAGCAAACAGCAAATGTCTAATTCTCTCCAGTTGATTATTTCAGCAACAATAAAACTTCTGGATTGCAAAGATAAATGCAATTGTTGGCCCAAAAAGAAATTCTTTAGAAAATTGTAAAGGATGATAAGTTCAATTATATATTATTTCCCACCCGTTCTTTTCTTTTTATCTTATTTATCAAAATTCACAAAATCTAAAAATAGTCTTATTTCTGCTGATACCTACTTTTCTTTATATGACATCAAGTAACATCAATGGTCATCAACAAAATGTAAAAAACGAAATAATAAGCAAGTACATACCTTCTTCGAGTCCATCGTCTCCATCGGACACCAATTCGTCGTCCGAACAGATGTTGAGCACATTAACTAACATTTCTGTAACTTTTTCACCTACAAATGGCAACGACCACGTAAAGACGTCCATGAAATTGGGCAGCCAATACGGATGTGGCGAACAATTAAACTGACGGATATTCATTACATTATTTTCATATTTTAGTACTGCTGCCTGCAATTTTAAAATGTCTCCATTAAGAAAATAATTTACTGTAGGTACCCTAATAAAAACGTATAAATGCAAGACCGTCATGTATTGAACTCTGAAGGAGTGTAATAAGCTCTATCAATACATCAATGAAACGAAGAATTGAAGTCATTTGCAAACTGGGACGCAACAAAGCTCTACCCCGCTGACAAAGGACAATTGATTCTCAATTTATTGGCGACCTCATCGTTTAACGTGTCTGAAACATTACCATTTTACCATCAATGGCTTTTCTGAGGGCGGTTAAAACATGAACACCCGTAAATTGCTAATTGCGTTCACATGATTTAGATTTCCAACTTTAATTATGTGGAACCACTTCGATAATTAAAGACTTCACGGCGAAATAAGTTTCTAGTTTTACTGTCCTTTCTTTTTTTCCCCCAGTAATTACTAATGGTTAGTTTTATTTTTATACAAAAGGAATTTTGGGAAAAAATAATTGAATTGTCCTTCAGATGATTAATGTATCAGGCTTGTGCAATATAGCAACTAGCGCACACCTGGGCCGTTTTAATCTCCTGGGGAAGAATATTTACGGCAAAACCTAAAGATAAATTAAGAGTATTCGTTTTTTTTTCATTTACCGGTTTTATTTACGAATGTCAACGTAAACCAATTCTGTTTATTTCCTATGTTTTTGTAATTCCACCGATACTTGTCCCAGTTTAACTTGGAAGTATCAATTTTCAGCTTTCAAATGACCCGTCTAGATTAAATTTTATCGAGCGACGTAAAATTTAAAGAGCCCGGATTTTCCAAGACTGCTAGCATATTGCCAGGTATAGGTAGGTATAGTATACGTTCAGAACAAAACAAATGAATTTAAACAAATTCTGTTGATACAATCGTGTCGAGATTACGTACCTTAAAAACAGAAAATGATCAAATTGAAAATGTATCTGAATACTATCGTATACAAACAGCTACCTATTCAGCTGCCTCCATAGTAATAAAACTAGATGGACAAAAACTGTACCTACAATTGAAAAACAAACAGAAAAAAATAAAGAGTTAACACCAGCTTGGAAAAAACAACTGATCAGATGAGATCAAAGATCAATCAATCAGAACAGTTGACAATTCTAAATAAAACCAAAGCGATTTGGAGAAAAGAAAGACACTGAGAATAAGAACAAAGAAAGAAAAGAAGATTATACCACTAAGGCTGCATGGATTTCTCAATTAAAAAATGCTCCGATAATGTACTTGTCGTGAAAGATGTCAGTATCACAGAAGAAGACACATACAAAATCAAAATAGAAAACTTTTGACTAAAATCATTTTTATCAATTTGTACCTTACCTACAACAACAGCCTAACGCAAGTATAGACCAGAAAACAGAAAAAAGAAATAGTTTAGATTTTAAAAATCAATTAGCTGATACAGTAATTACCAAGTGAGCCCATCCAAGAAATAGGAATATTAGTGTTTGTTATGTTGATTATCTACACTGAGGCACATCATTTTGTCTGATATGGATGGCTTACCAAGGTATTAGAAACTCACAAAATCTCACCTAATGCAAGATAATCGTGTAAGTATAGACATATGCTAATTTGAGGAAGAAACAATAAAACTAGACGTTATAACATTGGATAGTGTTAAGCTCAAAGATGTGACTCAAGTGTATTAAGGTCTTATCAGATCATCAACGTGCTGCTATGTTGGAGCAAAATCTGAAAGAAGCCACGTCAAAATCCGAAAATTAATAAAACATCACCTCATAACTGTAAACCAAAGATTTGGTTAATATCAAGTTTTATTAATTCTATAAGTTAGAGATAAAACAAAATTTAATGCAAAATTAAGTTAAATTAAGCCAAAAAGAGTATCATCCAGCAGACTATACCGAACGACCCAAACAGAACTATTATAAAGCGTCAGCCTAAAATCGGTTTCATACAACAAAGGTCTAATCTGATGGGAGCTGACAAAGTCTATCATGCCAAGGAGGCGGTTGTAAATCAAAATCAATCAAAAGTCTTAACATACATATCGTCAGCTTAGCTGGAAAACCTCGTAGGTCCACTTTTTATCAATAGTGACATTTTAGGATCTCCATATAGATAATATTGAACTCTATAATCAATATAAGCCCGCAACTTCAGTAAAAATTGCAAAGGCACGATAAAAGCGAATTAGAAAATCACGTAACTCCTCAGTTTGCCGTTGTGAATTGTCAAATGCAGGGTGTGGTATCGATGACTGTCGTTTTGATAAGATTTTGCTATTAATACTATTTGAAGTCGAGTGTTAATCATTAATAAACCCCTTTGGGTTTTTATATAGGTGTATATGCTGTGGATTTTCAACTGGGTTTGTTAAATACATAGAGTCAAAGTTAATAGTGGAGTTACGTAGTTTAATAATTGTAAGTTCGAATTTTTTTGATTTCCTGATAATATAAGTTGTATAAAGTTATTGCTTCCTTTAACACAAGAACGATGAAAATAATGGATCTGATAAAAGTCCACAATTCGATAAGCTGTTTCGTTTCTGAAAGTGGGGAATTAGTTCTAGACTCGCTTTCAGACGTGGTAACACAGGAGGTAAGAACATCTTATTTACATCATCGTTTCTGAAAAGTTTGTATTATTATTCTTATACCTTTCATTGTACCGCATACAATTTTATTAGGAACCTCAGCAATAAGTGACGCTTAGTGCGGACGAAACCATTCCCGTTCAATCTGAAAACAGCGGTATTGCCAGTGATCGCAAGTTTAACTTCGAATTTCGATGCGCAAGTCAAATTGGTGCTACTTCTGAAATATTTGATTTCAATAATGTTAACAACGGATTAAGCACAGAATTTATCCCAAGTAGCTTTCACAATGAGTCATTTGAATAATGTCGACAAGGAATCAAGCATAGAAAATGAAGTGGATAACGATGACAACGCCCAAGTGCAGAGCAACGTTGCCAGTCAGTTTTGCATGCTGATAACTCTGATAATTTAAGTCATGTTGCCAGATGGTATAAACGAGATCATGCCCGTAAATGGTAAGAAAAAGAGGTCCAATGAGAATACTTGGCAACCAAATATCAATAAAGGAAAAGAGTAGGTGGTGCTAAATATTTGGGAAAGAAAAACGTAGATGGCAAAACAAGGTATGGTGTACTACGAGCAAAAGGCAAAATTAAAGAAAGGTGTAGTTGCAAGAGATCCCAGAAGAAAACCTCAGAACTAAAATGTAACGAATTCACAGAAGAAAATAGAATGCTGACATTCAAAAATTTTTGGAAGAGCACAAACTGGAAGGAAAAGTAAACGTATATTTGTTTGATGATGGTAATGAGTGATATGAACAGGGCAAGAAACCATAATATTGATGGCAGATCTAGAAGGAGTGCCTCATTCGAATATTCCTAGGTACGCATAGTATTGGCGAACTCAGTGCATTGCAGTGGAAAAGAGCAGCTGTCGGCAACGAACAGAATTTAAGTAGTACTAGCGACAATGATGACGGTTCAATAGTTAAGTGAAAGACCAAGTAGACTGCTTGAAACAATTTTTTGAAGAGTTGCCAAAAGCAAGAGAACGCTATACCAACTGTATGCTAAAGAGTGGTGTACAGAGAAGAATTCAAAGTCCATGAAAAGTATTTCGTCCAGTGCAATCTAGGGTTGTTCCTGCCAAAAAAGACGTGTGAAATATGTGCTGCAGATGAAGCAGGAAATGTTGAGGACCACATTTAAATACCAACAACATCAAGAAAAAAAGGTAGCAACAGAAAATGAAAAAAAAAAGAGATAATGAATCAAATGAATTAGTATACATGGGAGATGTACAAGCTGTGCTACTCAGTTCCTTCTCTAATGTATCCGCCAATTATCTAAGCACCAAGTTGATTACCCACAACTACACAATATTTGATTTGAAGACTAGTGATGGCTTTTGCTATCTATGGAATGAGAGAGAGGAGTAACTAGAGTTAACTTTTCCTCTCTCATTTGTGACTTCTTAATACACCAGATAATTCCAACAATGAATAAAGGGCAGGAAATTATTATTTACAGTGACGGATGTACTAGACAGAATCGCAACGTTACATTGTCTAATGATCTTTTAAATATTGCCAAAGTTTATGGTATAACAATTACTTAGAAGTACTTCTTTGTATTTTGCAATACTTTGGGAATTAAACAAAGAAAAAGAAATCAGGAATAGAAGAAATCGAAAGCTATATCCATTTTCTTAGCGGCATACCCAAAGAAGAAAGAGCCAAACGCGGAATCTCAAGACAAAAGTCTGGAACAAGAAATCAATGTACGTAATAGCCAGGAAGAGAGTGAGAAAACTAGTCACACAAAAGAAAACAGAAAGCTGGGACCGAAAATGTAGAGAAACTGATATGTACATAGGTGGTAGAAGATGCACTGAAGCTTGGAAATTTATAGAAGATATAAGATCAGAAACGAAAACCAATTTTCACCTGATATTAGTTAACAAATGGGAAGAATACTATAAAAAATTACTTACAGAAGAAAGACTTGAATTTATGATTGAAGAAACATAAATAAACATAGAGAGTGAAATCAAGAGCTTAAAGATTAAGAACGCAAGTGGACTAGGAGGCATTACAGCTGAACTAATAAAAAAGAAACAGACAAAATGGTTAGAATGATACAGCAACGTTTTATGAAATGTATAAATGAAGAAGCGATCCAGAAAGAATGGAAGATAGGATTTATGTCATCAATTCAAGGTGCGAGAACTATCGTGGCACTACGGTTGCATCAACGTTTAGCCCGACTATATGGAAGAATTCTGAGAGAATTGATAGAACGAGAATATGAAGAGAGCAAAGCCGAAGAACAAAGCTAATATATTTGTCCTTAAACAAATAATTGAAAAGAAAATTGCCACTAATAAAGAAATCCATTTAGTATTTATAGATCTTCAGAAAGCATACGACAACATTCCCATATCAAAGTTATGGAAGGTTCTACGGCAAACACGAGTTAGCAACACACTAATAATAAAAAATGGAAAAACTAAAATAAAAGTAGGAAATAAAGTATCTCCAGGATTTGTAGTGACTAAAGGCCTTAGACAAGGATGTTGTGTTTCTCCTACACTTTTTAAGATATACATAGAACATGCATTAAAGAATTGGAAAAGAGAATGTGGAAGAATAGGCCTTCAAATAAATAATACTTCGGTATTTACAGACGACCAGGTTCTCATTGCTCAAGACAAAGACGACCTAGAATACATGACTAGAAAGATTAAGGAAGAATACAAAAAATGGGGTTTGTCAATCAATATAACCAAAATAAAATACATGTGTGTAGAAATATACATGGAAGGAAAAGGAAAAGAAAAATAAGCATCTATAATGTAATTTTAAAGAGTATTACACTGTACGAAGAGGAAAATTGAAAGCGAACAGAAGCCGACAAGAAGAAAATAACAGCTGTCGAAATGGATGTTCTCAGAAGGTCATGCGGAATCTCCAGAAGGCAACGAATAACAAATGAACGAGTGGTAGGAATAGCTGACATTAAAGAAACAATCATAGAAGACATCACGAAGAAACAACTTCTATGGTATGGCCACATACAAAGAATGCCACAGGAAACACTTCCAAAAATAGTACTTAAATGAGTACTAATAGAAAGAAAGAAGAGAGAAAGGCCTAGGGAAACGTGGGGAGAAGAAGTAAGGAAAGCAATGAGCGAGAGACATCCAGTGCCAAAACCGTAAAGAATGGAGAAAAAGTCCAGAGGTCATTACACGGTGATACACAAGTCACAATACACGATTTTGAAAAATTGTCATAAAGATCCATTAAAAGATGTGACAAGGTAAACGATAAGTTATAGTTATTCCAAAACAAAAGACATATAATTCGTTCGAAATATCAAGTGCAAAAGATATTCACAGATAATAATACAACACTAAACGCAAACTACTAGACAAAGAAGCTCCATCACTCTAGAAAATTGGACTGATCAAAATCTCGACTGTCTTCAAGAGACTATACCAAACAAAGATTAGATTCACAAAGGATTTCAAAACAGTGTGTCAAAAGCAAACAGGAACTGAAATAGTATCTAGACCATCACAAAGAAATAACGCTCTAGCTGAAAAAACAGAACTAACCTTACTAAAAATGAATGTTATTACGGTTTGAGATTTGAGCCAAAGGGATCGTCAAGCAAAATCCATATAAAAATGATATACTCACTGCCGAAGGTGGATTCGGGAAAGGAAACCTAGCACAAAGGCAAAACAAATGGTACAACAGGCCAAGGCACAAGGTTTACTATAATTAAATGTCCAAATCAGGCAAAAATATAAAATCAAAGTAAGCACAAATTGATCCCATTTTGGTAGTTGAAGATAGGCAGGGTTCACATAATAATCTTGCTGCATGCATGATGTAGTAAAAACATTTTATGACCTTAACTTTCAAACACATGCAGATCTATATATATTGCACACTACATTAAAGCTAGGAATGTAATTACAAATTTAAAGATATAACAGAAAGTCACACAATTTTTAAAATATGTTTACAAGTTAAAGAAAGCTGGTAGTAGTTTTAAGCTATGAGTTGAATTTGAGTGTTCAGCTATGTGGCAGTTACTCTCTGTTTAATCATAAAATGTAATAATTGCAAAATTCAGAAACACTATTACTATTATTAATACAAAAGAAAAAAATGAATAAAATAAACAACAAATTTTGTAAAGGCACACAAACATTGCAAATGGTTTTCTTAAGTATTCTATTAATCAATCTTTATTGTCCCATTCATAACTCACTGTTAGAATTGTTTGCTGGATCCTTAATAAATCAACTGAAAGGAAACTTGGAGTGTAAAGCTTGAGTAAACTATAATCAAATCAGACAAATATTTGTGAGTTATTTGAAAGACAGACTAAAGATACAGTCAACATCAGATATCAAAAAGGAAGCCAACAATAAAACTTGTATTAAAACTCTTAATATGAACACCATACCAGAAATAATAAAGGTAGATCAGAAATAATAAAGACAGTCTAGTTCGCTGTCTAAAAGAGCCTGTAGAGGAACCGCATATACTTTGTCCACTATACTGAACTCATTTTTTAACCTCCACAAGGTAACAATCTCACTTTGCTACATACCTTAAATAATTAATCCGAAACTACAGATGTTGATTAGTAAGGAAATGTGGAAACTGATTATTTCAGGTCAGAAATCTTTCAGAAACCATGCCTGTGTTCTGCAGGTTCTTCTTTAAAATAACATTTATTACAAATTGAATCCACAATTAAACCTAAAACATACATAATATGTTTTCTCAAGATGGCATTAACCCATTCAAATACTTACAAAACTTTAAAATTGGATCGAGATATCTGTAGTAACCATTACAAAAAAACAATAATAATGAGACTTTTCCTAGGAATTGAATCTTGAAACATTTTGAAAGAATTCTGCGAAGAGCTATAGTGATAAAAAGAGAACCGGTAGGAGACAATAATGGAAGTTTTACTGATGATGGGCATAAACAGTTATCTTCAACAAGATTATATAAGTTCCATTTAATAAGAGTGAAGATAGCATAAATGATATTTTTAGCATTTCAGGAGGCTTTGCTATAGTAGGTATGTATCCATAAGAGACAAACCACACAGACCATAGAGAATACTAAAATGGTTTAAATGATAATGAACTGAAAAATGAAATTACTGAGTTTAAATATACCACGGCTGTAAGAAATACAAAAAAAATTCTGTAATCTGTAAAGAACTTCAGTTTGTATTAAAGCTTTATCTCATTTTACTTATTGGAATCTTGATCAATTAAAGTAATGAAATTTTAAATATGAAAAACCATCGGATGAAGACTAATGGCACTTCAATTTAAATTCCTAAACCAATCGTTTCCATTAAACATTTGATTATCTACAATAAATTCACTTTATATGTTACAAGCCGTAAACTCTGAATTTACTAGTAACAGTAACATTTTCACATATTATATTAAGTAGTAAAAGCAACAGGCAATAAACAACCACAAGTGTAAGAAAGGTTGCCACCCTGAAATCAATTAAAGAAAGTTTCAGGCAAGGAAAACTAAGTTTCAAAGAAAATAGTAGAAATTATTAAAGTTTCATGATAAGGTGGGCACGCAAGAACAAAAGAATAAAAAATACAAGGGCCTTCTGCGATCATTCTTTATTATTAACTACCTCCAAACACTAAAAAATGTTTGAATCCCAACGAAACATAGAATAAACCCTTACATTAGTTGACACATTACTGAAATTACTTTCTCGCCCTCTCCCCACGTACAATGTGACCTTTAAAAGCAGCTACTAAACTCATTTACAACTCTGAAATATCTCGTTTACGCTTAATTTCTGCACGCAGACCATAAAAAATTAAAACGGGTACGTTATAAATTATAAAATGCTTATATCCCGTTTTGAAACTTTAAAAATCGTAAAATAAAACCCTCGTATAACTAAAATTATTACCGTGAGGGTAAAATTGTAATCTCGAGATTAGTTTCGGGAAATTTTACTTTTCACGTTGAAAATTTTCAATTTACTTCCGGCGAGTTTCACTTCAAAACGAGCAAAAATTAATTAATATATCGAGGTGTACATTTTACATCCTTCCCCCTACAAGTACAAGAAGATTTCATTACGAAAAAGCATCTCCGACGACAGTGAAAGAACGTGAGATAAACTTCACTCACCTTATTATTGTAGACGTCCAGGTAATTTGGCGCCGAGAAAATTGTGATAAGGGAAGGGAAGCCGGTTGTTTGACTTTTTCTATACATGCGGTACCTGAAACAAAATTTTCTTTTTAGAATAGAGATCTCTTCTTTCAACGAAACTAGAAATAAGACACAGTCATAAATAATTTACATACGCGACTTACTCCATGAATCAACGCAAACAACAATTTAACTTACTGCACCTAAGGGTGTACTTTGTTTTAGACATTATAAGGAAAACAAGAAATGCCTAGAGTTTACTCATACGTTCCGAAAAGAAAAACATCGCCAACTAAACACGAGACACATTCTTTATTTTGCAATTCCGCTAGAGAATTGTCTCTTTTAAGAAGCTTTTGCAGTTTATTATTCAAGAAGTTTATACGGGAAGTTTTAACGTTTCAAGTCGGAAACACTTTGGAACTTAAAGGCACCCTTTGAATTAAAAAAAGACGATCCATCTGAAATGTCGAAGAATTCTAAGCATGCAGTTTTCCTTTTTTCATCTTTTTCTGGTTGTTTGCCATTGTTATATGTACTACAATGAAAACAGACTTCATTAAAGTTCCACGTAGGTAAATGCTTGACTTATTAGTAAGATCAAAATGAAAGCTAGGTAGTTATCAATAATACGAGATTACAGTTCATTAATTTGTATTTTCATACAATAGGTCTAAAGTTTACAAATATCTAAAAAATATAATTCAGAATTAAATATACAAGAAGAGTCTTCAAATGGCAATTAATATGAACTGAGAGAAGATTACAAATGGGAAATTCATAAAAGATAGTTTTAAACTCTTGGTGGTCTTTTAAGAATTTCATAAATGCAAAAGTTCAGATTTTATCTGTTTAATATGACTTGAGCATGAAGCTTCAGTTTTTATGCAAATTGCACATTTCTGTACTTAGAAACGGAACAAATCAATATCGTAATTCCAAGACAAAAGGAAAATCCTTCGTTTCTCTTTAATTCTTGACAGAACTTCAAACTCTGATGACTCATTCACCACTTTAATTTAAAATTGTAGCTACACGTTCTATAGTCGAACAAAACAACAAAAAACTTTCTACAGATCATTGACCAATATGTCTATTTCCCCATTACGCTCCCAAATTTCTGCCAAGTCAAAAACTGAGAATTCCAATTTACCATCTTTGATTAGTCTTGGAGAGTTCTGATGATGAAAAATGAAAAAGTTCAAAACAGTTACCATTAGATTCGCCTTACTGCAATTGTTGTAAAGATTATGGAAAAGATCACAGCCGACCAAACAACAAGCTTAGATCAGCAACATGGTTTTAGCCTGCAAACCTTTAACGAGGTTCCAAAAAGACGATTTTTAGAAAATATGAAGAATATCTTAGTGAAGATTGAAACTCATTATTTAAGTCAGATGCGTGTATATAATTTTTGTTAAGACTGCTCTTTTTTTAATATATATACAACAGGAAAGAACAGATCTAATTTGGCCAAGGGGTCTAGATAAGCATTGTAACCCCTATAACACTGACTCACTATAAACTAGATCGAGGTTAAGATTTTTGGATTTTGGCCTTGCTTGGTTCGCCAAAATCTCTAGATTCCTAGTACACCGGGTCAATTTAAAAACCAATTGGACATTCCCTCTCAATATCTGCATTTGTATTTCCTCTAGCGCAGATTTGATCTTCTTCCATATAGTCATGATCTTCTTTCATATAGTCAAGTATAATGTTGTCTTCAATTGTGCTCGGTTTCTGTTGTACAGTACCTAACATTGTTTTGGCCGGAACTTCTTGCCCTATTTAACACTCCGGTGTTCGTTAGAAGAGATGTTGGAAGCCCAAGGACGCGCAAGCAAAATAAAAATCTTCAAGACTTAATCAAAATAATTTTAATTAAATCCTTGCTCTCCAAGATCAAAATTAGGATCTTGCAACAGAGTGACGGCGATACGTCAGTAGGCGGCTAAGAAATAGATGAGTCAGGTAGAGTACAAACAAAAATTTCAGATTCCTGCCCTAAAAAAACGTTAATGAAGGAATACTTCATACTTGTCACTTGAAGCAGAGGACGAGGGCGAAGACGGAGATAAAGAGTTATCAGATGCTGACCGTTCCATCCGTATTTGGTGTAGTTGCAGTTGGTAAAGCAATAGACGTCGGTGATATTTCATGTTACCGACTTCAAAGTCGAAACGACAGCTGGAGTTAACAAGATATTCAGAAAATTTGTCAATAGTGCATAAACTGACTTTGAACTCAAATAAGTACGAAATACTTCGTTCAGTAAGGATAATTCTTAAATGAATTACCAATTTAACACATCGATGGTGTTCCTATTTTGCATCTAGGGATTATAATCAGTGAAGACTTGTTGTGATCTGCAGCTTGTATGTAAAAACCAAGCACCGCACTGTTGGATTCAGCATAAAAAATGATTCAAGATCACTTATTTGTAACTAGGAACCAAACAGAAAATTTCAATTTGTTATTCAGTGTAATTAAATGTCCGTATCAGGCAAAAATATGAAAGCACAAAATGAAGAAAGCACAACTCGACTCTATGTTAGGAGTTGAAGATGGGCAGGGTTCACATAATGTAGTAAAAAACATTTTAAGACTGAAGATAAAGTCAACATCAGATATCAAAAACTTGTACTAAATTCTTAGTATGAACACCATACCAGAAATAGTAAAGGCAGATCAGAAATAATAAAGATAGATAAGACACAGTCCATTTCACTGTCTAAAAGTTTATTACGTGTTGTTTACCCTTTCAGAGCAGGGTGTTACTGAGGTGATAATGACAGCAAGAAGGTAGCCGCATGGGCCGAGAACAGGATAGTGATTGATAGATATTGGAAGATGGTGTTGTGGTGGGAGTAAAACCACTGGATGATTTCAAATGGTTGTCGAGAGCTTGTCGATGGCAATGGACAAACTTCTTGTCGTCATTCGCCAGTTTGCTGTAATACTGCTCTAGCCTATGGTTCAGAGACTCTTCGAATCCAATCAGGGCGGTAGGCCGCCCAAAAACAGAAATGATGACAAACAACACTGTAATATATAAGCAACATTGGCTCTTCCAGAAAAGATATTACTAACATTATCTATCTAGTTAAAAACAAATTTCTAAATTGAATTGATATTAGGTTTTTTAATTTTTCTAAATTATATCTGCTAGACTGTAAATTCTTATCATGAAGAAAGACATCAAGATCTAGGACTTGATATTAAACAGAGAAAAGCATGCTATTAATATCAAAATTATAAAACTAAACTCTTAAATAAGCCCAAGACCAATGCTTTTAATCTTTAATAAGGTCCTAAAGAAACGACCTCTAGCAAAGCAAAAAACAACTGACTCCTTCCAGCTACTTTGGTAAGACAGCAGCAAAAATACATAATAGGCTGAAGGCCGACACGCCGACAAATCACGTCGAACTAATCGGCTATGCCAGAATTTGCGAAGGGACATCACAAAAGAAAAAAATAAAAAACGGAGATCTGCCTACTAGTGGAACGTGGAAATAGCGGAAGCTAGGAAACATGTATAGCATGGCCAGAAAAAGACGGAAGCAAGGCCGTCAAGCAGAAAACAGCGACCAGCAGGAAAACGTAAAAGAACTGGAAGAGGAATACAAAGCGGCCAGAAAAAAACTCAAAACGGAAATTGAGCGCTTTAGAGAAAATCATACTCTGAAACTGACTCAGACGTATGGAGCGGAGGATATAAAACAGCAACCAAATACCTCAAGAGCAAACAGCAGAGTAATATTCCGCTAGCAAAAATAAAAGAAGCATGCAGCAAATTATTTCCTAAGCATGACGATTCGATATGGATTAGACAGAGAAATAACGGAAATAACGATAGAAGAAATAGAAGAAGCCGGGAAAAGAATAAGAAACGAAAAGGCCCCCGGACCAGACCAAGTACCAGGAGAGGTCGTTAAACTCATCGCTAAGGAAGATCCCCAGCTACTAAGGAACGTGTATAACAAACTACTAAAAAGAGGAAAAGCTAATGCTAATATCAAAAGGGAAGAAGACAGACGAATAATAGGCTTATAGACTACTATGCCTGCTCGACACCCTAGGGAAGTTGTACGAGCACATAGGGCGAGATTAGACAAAGAACTAGAACAGAAAAAGAGCCTCTCAAACAGGCAATGCGGATTCTGTAAAGGAAAATCAACCATAGAAGCCGTAGAAGAAGTGGTAAACACAGCGAGGGCGTCATTGTACAGAAAAGTTAAAAGTAATACAATATGGGAAGGGAATAGGCGACCATTTTCTTCTAAACCTTGTTTTACCTCCTCTAAGGTTCATTTATTTTTATTTTATTTCTAGCAGCTGCTTTCTGATACTTTATAAAGTTTGAAATTACCACAACAAAAGGGCTTCCTTTTGTTTGAACGTTTTCTTCCGTTTGCTTTTAGATTTTATTGGAAATCGATTTAGCAGTTACACTATTCATTCTTACAATCAGAACGAATAACCAGGCACCCAAGAAAACTCTGCGTGCTGGTCACTGTAGACGTAAGAAACGCTTTCAACTCGGCTAGCTGGACGGGTATTATTGCAGAGCTAGAGAGGCGGGAAATATCCCATTACCTAACAAATACAATCAAAAGTTATCTGCAAAACAGAACTATAATAATGGAAGACTGTGGGGAAAATAGCAAGGAGATACAAATCGAAGTACCGAAAGGCGCGTCACTATACGCCTTTGCCAACTACTTGGCAGTAATAGTAACTGTCAAGGAAGAAAATGAGCTGAAAAGAAAAACAAATGTAACACTAGAGACAATAAATACATGGATGGAAAATAGCAAATTAGAAGTGGCTCCAGGAAAAAACCGAAGCTGTTCTATTTAGTAGAAGGAGAGTCGTATCGCCTATAAGAATTAGAATAAAGGGGGGAAGCATCGAAATCAAGAATGAAGTCAAATACCTTGGAGTAATATTAGACAAAAATACAAGTTATCAAAAGCATATCAGACAAATAGCAAACAAAGCGGAACAACTAACGAACGCCCTAGGTAGATTAATGCCCAGCACACGAGGGCCTCAAATAAAAGCGCGACAAATGTTATCATCGGTAGCGCACTCGAAGATGCTATACGCAGCACCGGTGTGAGTTAGTGGGTTAAACATCGCAAAGAACTGCAGCATGCTGCAGAGAAAAATGGCAATCAAGATAAGTGGAGCTTACCGAACAGTATCAAGGGAGGCTCTACTAGTTATTGCAGGCCTGATACCCATAGAACTTCTTGGCAAAGAACGCAAAAAGTTATAAGAGACTGAACCAGAAAATAAGAACAGGACAAAAAGACTGATCCCGAACACTGAAAGATGGTTTAACAGGAAGCACGGGAGGACAAGGTTCTATGTCACACAAGCACTTACAGGACATGGATGTTTTGGAGTGTACTTAAATGCAATAAAAAAATTTGAGCTGAACGAATGCAGTTTCTGCAGACAGAGTCTGGATAACGTAGAACACGCCATATACGAGTGCGATAAATTTCATCGAGAGCGAAGTTGTATACAAACTCAAACATGAGAACAGTTAACGACTGAAAACACCATCAAATAAATGTTTACAAGCAAATACGAGTGGGACCTTATATATATGGCTATCTCGAAAAAGTAATGACAACAAAGATGAAGGAGGAGAAGAAAGGAAATTGAAGGTAGAAACGAGGAATGAGACCCGTAACATCAAACTGCCATAGATGAGCAGAAGTAATACCAGTGGTTTTCCTGCGCACCTATGTGCCTGGAAAGGGAGGAGGTTGCGGTATCCAAGAGGATTTCCTCCTGCCCTCGTAAAAAAAAAGTTATTTTGGTAAGGGTTGGAAATGATTATTCAAACGGGATTGCTGTACTCGATGAAGTGTCATCAGAGCTCTATGTTAGAGACCACTATATAAATGTTTATTGTAATCTCGAGACAAGCATTCTCGTATTCTACCAAAACCTTGCAAGAATGATCGAAGCAGCAAGGGTTCAGAAGATTTTTGCCTTTCTTTTTTTATTTCCAGCTTGATGGGTGGTTGTGAAAGAGTTCAAGTGTTCAAAGAAACGCAACTCGCATAACCTGTTTTAATCGTAGGTTGTGAAGAACTTTTGATTTTGGAATCTATAGGATATCGACATCAACATGGAAACCTGACAACAATATACCAAATCCTTCATGATACGTTTGCCTTTGACTTATGGATTGTCTATGTGATCAAACCACAAATGCCATATCGACTATTTGGCACGAGATACAGGCAATTTTCCTTTGCTTGCAATATGGAATGGGTTGCCTAAAAAGGTTGTCAATTTTCCAAGAATTGGTTAGATAAGTTTTACGCCCATTAGTTAGTACATACTTAGCTGCTTTCTATTCAGTTCTTGTGTTAAGGTGACTTATTTACGTGGCTTCAGAAATTATAGAAGACCAATAGCCATTTTTCTTTCTCTCTTGGTTTAGTTTTGACTCAGAAGCTGTTTTAGTGTCTTCATTCTATCTTAAAATTATCTCTAAATGTTAAAGACAATTTGCTACTTATCACAAATCACAGTTATATTTCTTGAAGTGGATTATTTTAATTTCATAAAAACAGTGAAGAACAGTTCAGCAGATTTGGCAAGCCGGATGTCTTCAATCGTTGGTCATTTGCTGGAAATAACTTTTGGTCTTCTACAATCTTTGAAACTTTCTGAATTGTTTTGATGAATTATCTTCACTAAATCAATTTCTTCAATTGCGTTAATGAAACTGTCCACTTTTAATAACTTCTGAAGAGTTGATAGAAAGGCCAAAAGCATTCAAAAATCAAAACAATCATAAATGATGATTGTTTCTTTGGGATATTTTCAAACTCAATGTGGCTAAATTCGTTTAATAATCTACAAACATTTTTCATATAAATGTTTTCTAGGTTATATAATTAAAAAAGAAACGCAAAAAAATAAAAAATGAAAAGAACAAAATTATTTCATTTAAATAGCGATACTAAATTTCTAGATAAAACAAATTAAACCAAATTTAAAAAAACTTCTAAATCAAGTTCTTATCTAGGTATAAAACGCAGTTTTTATTATCATCAACGTACAATCTCTTCCTAATTAATATGCAAGTGCATTCATTTTACCCAAAAACACACACCCCTTTTTTCCCATTTGCATATTATCTAAATATTAAAAACAAGAAAAAAAAGAGTTCATTGCGTTTTAAATGCGTAGCTTTTAAAACTTTCCATTTTTATACATACAATGAATTATGTTTATGTATAATAAGGTCACGACCCACAAAATGAGGCGGAAAAAGTTCAGCTCTAAAAAAATGTCCAAAGGTGCGTCATTGTACAGAAAAGTTAAAGTAATACAATATGGGAAGGGAATAGGCGACCATTTTCTTCTAAACCTTGTTTTACCTCCTCTAAGGTTCATTTATTTTTATTTTATTTCTAGCAGCTGCTTTCTGATACTTTATAAAGTTTGAAATTACCACAACAAAAGGGCTTCCTTTTGTTTGAACGTTTTCTTCCGTTTGCTTTTAGATTTTATTGGAAATCGATTTAGCAGTTACACTATTCATTCTTACAATCAGAACGACTAATTATGATAACCACTATTTTCTGTTTGAAACAAAGGACGATAAAGGAAAATGGAGAAACAGAACAGGTTTTATTTCACAACATCAAATGCTTTAAGCTCGTGGGTTTAATTTCCACTAAAAGACGTTAATTTTATCCCCTGAGATTTCATATAACTTAATTAAAACCTTCATCAAAACATGAAACATTTTTTCCTTCTTTTTTCTTTTGTGAAACAGAATTAACTTTTTATTTTGTATGTTTCATATCCTTTACATGGTTTCTAAAGTGGTACAGTCAAAAGAAAATACTCTTTTTAATTTCCTTTTCAATTTAATATATGAATTTTCTGTTTTCTACTTTTAATATTATGTTTTTATCAAAAGAAGTATTCTGTTTGATTATGGTAGAAATATAAAAAATCATAGTGGAAAGTTAAAACCACTTTTACATATTTATCCTGACAATAGTTACTTTTAAATATTAAAATTGTCCTAATTATATCCAACTTGCTAGCTATAAAATGAAAAAGATGTCAAAGGTAAAACTTATTGTTATAATTGTTTAGAATGAAAATTGAGAAATATTAGAATCACAATATCTACCACTCTAATTATTTGTATAAATGCAATTAGTGCAAACTGTTACTGTGATTTTTTAAATTTTATATACCAAAGTCACAAAATTCAAAACGAAGTCAAATCTCTCTCAGTTCCATTTCCGAAAAAAGAGGACAAAGGAAATTAACGAAAAATTGGTTAGTAAAGCTTTCCATGAAGGAGAAGCCAGCTCTGAGTCAAAACAAAAATCAAATCTCCAGACTTGAACAGGTGAAAGGTATCTAGTCTTTCAATCACTCGAGTCAAAACTACATGGCACACCAACATCTGCTGAAAAAGTTCCACTAAAGTGGCCAATAACCCAGCCGCAGTGCCAAATGCTCACGACAGTAGCCTCCATCGATTTAGAAAACTTCCAAGAAAACAATTTATGCCAGAAAAGAACAGAAAATAGTAGAAGTAAGATCAGACCTCAATCAAGTCCAAATGTCTCAACACAACAAATTTAAAGACTGTACAGGATGAATATAGAAATCAAACTAAAACTTCAGCTCCACTTCCGAAAAAGAAGGCAGAGGAAGTTAACCAAAGATTGGTTACTGTAGCTTTCTACAAACGGAAGGCAAATCAAAAATCAAATCTCCAAAATAACTCAAACGGTGGAATTATATCATAGGTTTTCAAGCATTTACAAGCCTAAACTCCACAAAACCAACATTAATTTAGACCAAGTGAAGAGATAAGATCAACTAAAGTGATAAAAATGTTCCAGATCAAAGCCTTTAAAGTCCAGGGGAAATAATCTACGGTTCCCGTCAAACAACAGAAAAAGAATGATCGAGTTACTTCTGACCTCGTTGTCACAAACGTCTCTGTTGGTCGTCTACAAACCTGATAGAGCTCAACAAGACCTCCAAACATCACTAAACGGTCGCACAAGTCATAGTTATCACTTATCAGTTTCTAGACTCCAAATCTGCAATGAGATAAAAACGGCCAAACAAAAACCCCCAAGACAAACTATGGCCAAAATTGACTAAAATAAATAATAAAAAAGTAATAAAAAATTAAGTTTCCAAAACAGTCCGTCAAAATCTACTTCATCACCTTTCCAGGAAAAAAGTGGTAATTGCAAGTTAAGATCCACTTATTCTTCAAAGATATATCAACAATAAGGCCGGATTGGATCGAACCTAAAGCATCCAATTGCTTAAAAGCAAGCACTTTCATGAATACAGTCTAAATGTTAGACCGCCCCTGACAACAAATAAACGATGGTGTTCCCAAAACTGGGCTACAGATGACAACACAAAACTTCCTAAAGAGCAATCTTGTCCGAAAACGACACAATTAACAATCACACCTTAAGTTGCACAAAGGTGCAACAATATCTCGCAGATATGTACTAATATGACTTTAAAGGAGACATTGAATCAAACAATTTAATGTTGTCGTTCGAGCTGTTATATCTGTAAACGTATTTTGTCGTTATACAAGCCAACGCAAAAAGGCAATCAAAACAATTCACTGTGCTCATCTACCTGCACACTTTCAGAAAGGCTTGTTTGATGATTGCATTTACAAGTTTGAATCGTCACTAACAAAGCTTTTGAAAGCATTTTCTGTGGTTCAGAATCTTTATCATATTGTTAAGATTTAAATATACGACATGAAGACGATGGGGCTTAACTGACACTTTTTGATCACTACACATCTTCATCGTGTCATTCAGGAAATCAGAAATAGTATCTGAATCTAGATTCTGAAAAGGATCTGCTCCACTTCCAAACATCAACAACAACAAACGAAAGGAAAATTCTGTTTCAAAAGATTTCTTCTTGTATTAGAAAGTTTTGCTAGGCCTGTCTTTTCTATTGTTTTATAGCAGGTATGACTCACTATCAGCTAGAAAACTTCCATGTCAGTAATGATACTTACTCATACAAAACCCACTTGCAGAAAATCCAGCTTAGTCGGTTAACAAAATTTTTGTTTGGCTTCATATCATCTTAGGTCACTAGTTTGGATTCTTATCGAACCGATCAACTTTTGATTTAATTCCACATCTACATACTAACGCCATTTCATGGCGCTGTAATCATCAAACGCGTTTTTGGCAGGGGCTGGTACAAAGAACTTTGCAGATTTCTAATTGTTTTACTGCTAGAATTGAGTTTTGACAGTGACGTGCATGCCTTCACCCAGCAGCAGTCTATACTACTCCGTGATAATATACCAAATCCCAATTATCCTTCTGTTAGTGTGTCCAAATACACTCAGGATAGTCCACAGAATCACAAAATTCAACGGCAGTCCTCTCCTGCATAGACGTAGATGTTTATCTTTTCTATCTTGGGTAATAAATTTTCCTGTTCCGTCACTATTACTAACTATTACACAAGTTTGCTTTGTAAAACACAGAATGCGCAACTCAAAAGGCTTTATATTTCTCTAGGTTTCAAGCTGGGCTATGGACTGTCCAAAAATTTCCTCTTCCATCATTCATTGACTGCCTGACTTTTATTGAAAGGGTAAAAAGAGTATCCAAACGAACAGTAAAATCTGCCTGACTAGGTCGAGAGGGCATACTGTTGATTAATGTGAGTGGCTTGGCAGGGAAGAACGACAGAGTGGAACTGTTAATGGAGGAACACAACTTGATAATTTTAGTTGCAGTAGAAACGCATGTTAGAGTGAAGGATGAGGCGTTGGTGGCTATAAAGGGATACTAGTGTGTGAGGTGTGACTCGGACTCAGCGCATACAGGTAGTGTAGTTATTTATGTGAGGGAGCGGGTGGCCTATAAGGTGCTAAAAACAGAAATCAGTCAGAAGGAATGGTGGATGGTGAGCATTCAGCTCATTGGTAACAAGCATAGCTTGGACATCGTGGCTGGATGTTATAGGTCTCCAAGTTCGATTGCTAGGTTTATTGAGAAGCTTAAAGAGTGGCTAGAAATGTTAGAAGATAGTAAAGGGTCTTAGGAGACTTTAATATCGAT
The DNA here is from genome assembly GCA_011009095.1 of Ignelater luminosus. Taxonomy (NCBI): domain Eukaryota; kingdom Metazoa; phylum Arthropoda; class Insecta; order Coleoptera; family Elateridae; genus Ignelater; species Ignelater luminosus. The sequence goes on from VTPC01001509.1 coordinate 111,407, forward strand.
TGGAGTAAAAGGAGTACAGAATATTACGCGAAGCAGTTTTGGAATGCAATGGAAATAGCTGGATTGAATCAATTGGTGGAGTTTCCTACGAGAATAACTCTTGAGTTAGTAACTGATATTGATCTGGTATTTTTGGATGTATGCAGAGAAGATCGTATGGTGCTAGATAGTCCAAGAATTTCTGATCATTCTGTAGTAAAAATAGGTGGTTTTGAGGGACAAAATAATAAAAAAAAAATAGTATGTAAAGGAAAGATAAATATTACTGGCAGAATTGGAGAGGGGATTGATAGAAATGGAAAATACCTATGAAGTGGGAAAATTATATTTGGCTTTCCGTAATGCAGTACTAAACTCAATAAATCATGTGAGAGGAGAGGAGAAGATTATAAAAAATTATGTCCATGGTTTAGTGAAGAGGTGGAAGACAGTAGACAAAGAAAAGCTATGGCATAAGGAGGTTTGCAATAACAAGGATAAGCTATGGGAGAAAGGATAGTGGTGTAGTACGATTATGGGAAGGAATCGATTTGTGGCTGTGTGGCAGGCCAAAAAAGAAGATATTACGAGAACTGTATTAATCTATCGAAGGATGATTCGACCCGATTGTGGAGAATACTGAAGAATTTGGGATGAAGAAGGCTGAGAGTAAGGCGGTGATGTTGGCGGAGCTGGTAGAGGACAGTCAAGAGATTGCGCAGAGGCTTAATGCTTACTCTGCAGATAGCGTAAGTGAAATTGTTAATGCCATTTCCAGTCTTAGTAATAATCCTAGATGTTTAATGTTACAAGAGGCTATTTGGAATAAACAAATAAATAAAAAAATAAATAAACTTGTAACGTTCACTTTTTGCTACCGTTACATGTGTTAAATTTAATTTGTGCTTTCGGTGTGTTCTTGTATTTTCTTTAATAGTTTTCTCTTGTTGGAGAGGTTTTTTGTTAGCGATGAGTCCACACTGAGAAGTTGATTAACTGTTGTAGTTTTTCTACATTTTTTTATTCAATTAGAGTTGACGAATCGTTTCTAATTTATTTATTGTTGCTAGCTGGACACAGGGTATAATTCCTCATACATTAGAATTTTTATGATTGTGACCTATAAATTTGCTTTACTTCATTATGGATCACGTTATCAAATTGATTTCCCTATCATGATTCAGTGATTGTACATTAGATTTCACCTTTAATTATTACTTTGCAACTTTGATATTCGGATAAGTGGTTAGGTGTAAATTTGGTTATGTTAATTCTTACTTGTTCATCTTCCTTAAAGATCTTTTGCTTTTGGTATAGCCAAAATGAATTCAAGAAGGGATCTTTTACCTGTTCATTTGTAAAGCTTATTCGGTTTCGATTCTATTGCAGTCTGACAAACTCGTCTTTGCTTAATTGATTGTTAGATTCTTTTCATTACTAACTTCTTTTGTATCATGAAATATAAAAACATTTAGAGCACTTAAGAAGTGCGAGTTAAAAAGTGTTTTTTGGCTTTTTTTGCTTTGTTTGTTGCAGATTTTCTCCGGTTTCACTTTTACAGCGCTGTAAAATTCTGGAATTTGGACTTGTGGTAAGTTTTTTTAACTTGACCCTTAGTTACCGTTTCTTACATTGTGCTTTTTAAAATTTGTCTTACAAAAATATAATTATAAAGTTTGCTATTTAGAAATTTTATATGCAAGCTTGGATTTAAGTTGTTACTACTCTTCATTGTATGTTCATACGAATGGTTTGAGTGATAAGATTACTGTATATGAAAAGAAATTTACTGAAGTTCTAAAGTTTAAATTTAGCATTTTTCTGATTCTTAAAATTTTTATTAAATTTTGTTTTTGAAGTTTAAATAATTTTGATATTTGTAGTACTTTCTCTTAGCAAACCCATTTATTGAAACACAATCACATAGCATTCTTACACTTTTACTATAATAATAAATACAAATTAAATCTTTTCAAGATTATTTACAAAAATAAATATAAAGTACCTTCAATGCACAAACAAGTTAAATCCATAAACTCGCTTTTATTGGATGGTAATCAACTTGTTTTTTGTTTGATTGAATATTTTAAAAATCTACCTTTTGTTACCTTTATTAAAATTACTTGTGGAATTCTATATCATTTTATTGTGTTATTGAATACGGAATTACACAATAAAATTAGGAAATACAAATATAATTAATTTTGTTAACTTTCAATAACGTTTAATCCAACCAATTCTTTCTTTTAGTAAATAACATACTAGTACGTAACATGTTATTCAATTTAAATAATATCATCGTATCGGTTTTACATTAATTAAATGAAATTGGAGTGCTTTAATTAAATATCTCTACATGCATTAATTTTATTATTGAAATTAAATTCAAAAAAAGCTCTAAAACAATTTAACCATAAGGAAAGTCAATTTGTTCTTTTCTTTTTATATAGTAATGGAGATTAATACTTTGTTACACTTGAAATAAATCTTTTATTTTTGTTAAATACAAAAAATTATTTTCTTGAGTTTCCAAATTTGATAAAAATTATATACCAGTATCACACAAAAAATGTATCTTGAGCATTTGAAAATCAAACACATAATTATTTCTACATTATTCATTTACATACAATAAAGTGTTTTCAAACATGTCAGACTTCTCCGATACAAATCGGTTTTTATTGATCGAAACTCCTTAAAGAAATAAATATATAGAATTACAAATCAATCTACTGACAATGAAATTATCTTCATCTAATTATGATGATATAATTTCATCTAATCTAGATGAACTGAAAAAATGTTTTATGTGAGGTTGGAAAATCGTAGCATCTAACCTATAAATATAACTTATAAGCAATTGTAGGCAACCAATTAAGCATCTTCAGTAAAATCTTTTTAGGGACCTTGCAAGAAAGAAGAAAGCTTCATTTTTTTAGGGAATGCTATGTTATGATTATACAGAATAATTTAAAAATTCAGAGTAAACCACAACAATTATAGCTAACTAAGTAAATAAACACAAATAGTGTTCAGTATCAATACATACATACTAACTAATCAAGTTGCTAGTCAGTGATAATAAAACTAAAAAAGACAAAGTTTCAAATAACATCTAACCAAATGATAATAACAAAGTAGATTAGACATTAATATCATGCAATGCTAAATAAAATTTAAAAGAAAAAATGATCAAAATATATTAGCAACGATTAACTTTGAACAAACATTTGTCATTGTTCCTTATAGTCATCTGCTAAATTTAGAAGGCATACTTGTGCTATAACTAATTATGCCTAACAATTATCTTTAGTATGAAACAATAATTATTGTAAATATGATATTCCAATTTACATTTAGTAACAGCAAATAACTATGAAAACCTCATCAACGCAACATCTGAAAATTCTAAGGTTAATTGGATCTATTAAAACGTCCCAATTGCTCCAAAAGCTATTACTAAATTCAACATCTAAAGTAAAACAACAAATTCAAATTGCTTTCAGACTAGAAACCAGAAGTTTCAACTCTGTAATGATCATGTCACCGAATAATTATTCCTCTTAAGTAAATTCAGAACATGCTATCAAAGTTAAATCTAAATTTTCCCCCGACATAAATTAAACAATAGTAATAATCGTGAAGATTTAGGTAAATAGCGCTGCGTTACGAAATTTCACACACATACACACTCTTATTCGCTCGCCAAAAATACAACAGGGTTAATGGGTAATAAAATCCATTCACATTATTCCCAACAAAACTTCTTTATGCGTTAATTTCACCCTCGGAAAATACCTTTTACTACTATAAAATGCTTTTAGGGCTTGTCCCTTTTTTTCGGAAATACGTGATAACCTTATAAAATAAGATATAAAAATTTTAAAAATTCCCATCTAAAATTTTTAATATATCTGTATGAGAGAAAATGAAATTAATGAAATCTAAACTTTAATATCCGATCCCAAATCCTTTTATTTGTCTGGGGACTTTGAAATTACTTGAAGCAACGGAACGGCAGACCTAACTTGACTAATTCATGCAGGAAATGAAAGATTTAAGTTTGCCAGAGATTGTCGATTACAATGTTACCTAAATCCACCTATTGACATGAAATATTAGTTTGAAACTTTTAAAGGGTAATCCCGTTTTGCATTAAATTTCTAGCGGTTATGACTAGGAAACCTGATAAACCTCCCGATAAGGGAACCTCCAAACATTAAATTTATCTCACTGGGAAATTACTGAAGAGACTGGCATTTTACTCGTTGAAGAAATTATAATTTTTTCTTTAAAACGAGTCCACACAATTTACTACAATAGCAAATGAGTAAAGAGCTCAACGTTCTATTTACATGTTCAGTGCTGGTTAATTAGAGAAGTAAATTAAAGGACTTGAAGACGTCTCCGCTATTTTAGTATAATAAATATTGTTGTTTGTCTTCTTTAAATTGAACGTGGCTGCCTTATGAAAGCCTAGGCTATTTATAATAGATCTGTAAAGAGAAGACTTTACACAATCCTTTGTTATCGCTGCTAATTAAAAAAGTAAATATTTCTTAACTGGCAAATTAAAACAAAGAAGATAACAATGGAGGAGAAAAAAATTATTTATTTAATGTTCTATTTTAAAATTTGTTCATTTTATCTCTCAGTTGATGTTAGTCTTCAACACTGATCTATTGATCAATTTGATCTTTGAGTTATTCACTAAGGAAAAATTACAATCTAAGGATACCTGGCAGAAGTACATACCTTAAAAACTAATTTGATACATTTAACAAATACATCAAAATCCTGATTTATTGCAGGCAGTTCTTATCATCCATTGACAAGTCAGTTTTGTATCCGAAATGTTCGGTTGCCTACCACCCAGCATTGCTAAATGAGCTGCATTAGGTATCACACAGTTAGAACAAGATTTTCTTCTCTATATAAATTTTGGACAGAAAATCGAAATGTAACCAACACCATATCAATTAAAACATCTCATCTTGGCAGGGTTTGCCAAACACTCCTTAAACCAAATATGTAGGAGGATAAAAATTTCAAATAAACTCCTACGAGAAACAGCGAAGGTAGTTTTTGGGAGCTGATTCCTCATCTAATTGGTAATCGAGCAGATCAGTGTTAAAATCGTCTTCTTGGTCAAGCAATATCTGCAAGAATAAACTCACAAACCATAGCTTCAGACATCTTGGTTGTTAAGCATGCACACCGTACCCAAAATCTGTAGTTTCTTACCATCATCTCTCTCTCTTCTACTTCATTTGACTTCCCTTAATTCATTACACTGCACTAATCTCCCCTATGCGACCTTCTAATGTTATCCAACAGTAAGTTAATTTCGGTACTTTGATTAACCTCATGCTACTATAAGTCATTCTTAAGTTGTAACGGGAAAAAGCTGGAAAGCAGGTCTAATTCCTGTATAAGCCAGAAATCGAATGAGTATGCAAAATCTTCAAATGACATTATACCCCCACTACCAAAAGGAAGTTTCTTTCAGAAACCGCCTTAAGTTGGAAAACCTAAGGCGATAAGAACTCTATAATTCAAAAAAAAAGAAAACCAAAAGAAAATATTACTAAACCAAAACAAAACCACAGTCCAAACGAGACTCAAAAACTTCCACAACCAGTCTTAAACTATATCAAACAAAAAGATGAAAAACCAAAAGCAAAAGCGAAAACAAAACGAGAACTAAAACAAAACTAAAGCTCTTCTAGAAGGACCAAACGAAAATCACCAGACTAAAATCTCAAAGACCAAAAAATCACCAACAGCTCCAATCAACGCTGAACATAATACAAAAGCCTAAACTGCGACTACTACAAAACAAAAGGTAGTCGTGATAACGACTCATTACAGACATCGGCTAGACAATAATGATTAAGCACGAAAGAACTTCGTACTAAACCGGGATAATTATTATCGGCCACCACGGCCAAAATGTCTAAAACCCAAACGATCACGAAGATTACGATAAGGGGCCTAAAGCCCGAGACGACCACATGGTCACGATACTTCAGCCAATGCTAAACAAAACAAACACCTAAACGAAAACAAAAGACAACCAACGATCCTTCTGAAAGAAACCGAAACACTAAAAGCGAAAACCTAAACTGAAATAAACAAAACTGTACAAAAAAATAAATGACCACAATCAAGTATTGACTTTTCTTTGAGTATACTCTACACAAAGATGTTACCTACCAACATGCCCAAAATGGAAGAAAACAGGGTTCAAAGAACCTAGGGAGCAAAGATCGAAACGACTCCCTAATTATCCTTAGGAGCGAAAATGGAAAAGCTCCAGGATAGCCCGCCAAAGCACCCAAACAACTACCCACGAAAAGACAAAAACTTTGGTTTGGCAACGATACCAAAACAAAGTCGATAAACTCACATACAACAAACACTTCTTCTGGAGATGACATTCAAAGAATTATGCGATCATCGCATCATGGGATTCCCACAACTCAAAAGCCCAATCACACATCAATCACAACTCCGAACGATACGTCACTAAATGGACCCAAAAACTCATAATTAGACCTTGACAAAGATCAAAGACAACTAAATAGATTCTGTTTAGCAGAATACTCATTGTGGTGATAAAAAAAGTCAAATTAGGATTGGACTTTAAGTTTTAGACATGCTAACCAAATTTGTTTATCTGACACTTCATGCGTCGAAGGAGGAACCTTTAGGCAAAACAAAAAGAATGGACCTACACACTTTAGTACCAATCAAATGATAGAGTATGTCGACATCCGACAAAACAGTCCCTTAAGGACGAATATCAACTCAAAAAATACGATACTAAAATATCAAAACAGATCTTAAGGTGACAAATCCCGAATAACGGACACCTAAAGATCTTGAAACGTCAAAGTTTGGTACAAAAAGAAAATATCAAAACATTGAACAGCTAAAATCTGCAAAGATCACAAAAAGAAACGACACTCAACGCTTGGCCAAAGAGAACCTAAATGAAATGGCAGAAAGCCAAATCAATCTCAAATGTCACAAGTCTACCGTCAGAATTTATTACTATGACAAGAAACAAATCAGCAACGCTGCTAAAGGGAAGCTTTAAAAGCTATAAAATAAAATGAAAAAGACAAACTCGGTAAGCGGCAAACAAAATTAGGCCAAAAATCTGTAAAAGCCTCAAAACAAAGTGACCAAAAGTCTAAACAGCCAACGGAAAAACAGATCTAAATCAGCCAAACTAAACCAAACCAAACAACTAAATGGCCAAAACACGTTGGGCAACAAAATCCTGATCAGCAATACTGCTAAGGAAACACCATAACGCAGGAAAACGAAATCGGTAAACGACAACAGCTAAATCGGGCCAAACAGGAAAGTTGGCCAAACAGCCAAATCGGCAAATGATAACTTAAATTGGCAGGCAACGAAATCGACCCCACACATTGGGCGCCAAAATTCTGTAAACGGGAAAGAAGAAGAGGCTTAATTTCTGTATAAGCCAGAAATCGGATGAGTATGCAAACTCTTGAAATGACATTACAAGGTGAAACGCACTACATGGAAGTGCCATACTCTGCTCTGAACTTTATCTAGCTAATTCTAAATTTATTGTTGCTTCTTTACCTTGTACATCATCCCCCAGCTTTGAACCGTGCTTACATCTCGAACCGGCAAGTGCCCGAAAAGTAACGCCGGATGGGAATAGTGTACATCGAAAGAAGATAAGCTTCCCTTCCCTATCTGTAGTTACTTTCCAACTATATGTTTTCTATTATATTTTATTCTATCCAGTTCTGTATTTGCCTTAGCTCTTTCAATCTCTCAATCTTTTTCAAGAATTTTCAATTTAAATGAGGGGAGAAGAAGAAAGGGGAAACAAAGATGCGATTCAAATATACACGAGAATAGACGAAGGGTAATCAATGGCAGCTTACGCTATCCTCAACCAGGGAAGAGAGCTAGGGAGTGGAAAATATAGAAATATTTCAATATGAGCTCCTCGTCATGCGCGAGGCACTAAAGTTCGTTTGCAATAATGTATTCTCTCTCGAAAAATGCATAAATAATAGCATCAGCTGCTGCATAGAATTGGAAGCTTTGCAGAGCATGCCCAACCCGTCGCAATCACAGCTGAAAACATGAAAATTTTTTAAGGAAGTATCAAGGTAGGTTAGACTTGGAGTGGAAAAGCCACGCGGGAATGAAGGGTAATAAGCGCACCCCCACGAAAGAAGTAGCCAAAATTCGTTCGTAACCGCTTCCTAAACAATGGTAAAGGGACATACAAGGAAAAGGATGGTACGTAGTACGAGGTATGTGAGAAAAGTAATGAGACTGATTTCATACTAACCAAAGTTTTTATTTTTTTCAAACAACAATGTTATCCCCTTCAAAGTAGTTCCCTTGGGCAGCTATACACCGGCGGAGTCGTTGTTCCCACTCTTGGTAGCAGCGCTGGAAGTCTTCAACTGGTATGGCTTTTAACTGGTCGGTCACAGTCTTTTGAATGTTCTCCAGAGTTCCAAAATGACGTCCTTTTAGGACATGTTTCAATTTTGGGAAAAGGAAAAAGTCACAAGGACTCAAATCAGGTGAATAGGGGGGATGAGGAACAACAGTAATGCGTTTTGAGGTCAAAAATTCACTGATGGAAATTGATGTGTGACACGGAGCATTGTCGTGATGAAGCATCCACTTGTCTGCAATGTCTGGTCTCACACGAATCACTCTTTTCCTGAGATTTTCAAGGACACTTTTATAAAACACTTTGTTGACAGTTTGTCCTGGTAGAACAAATTCTTGTGCAGGATACCCTTACTGTCAAAAAAACAAATCAGCATGGTCTTGATCTTTGATTTGCTCATTCGACATTTCTTTGGCCGAGGAGATGACGGAGTGTGCCACTCTTCGCTTTGCCGCTTTGTTTCAGGATCGTACTCAAATATCTAGGATTCATCACCTGTGGTCACACAATTGAAGAATTTTTGGTCATTGGCAATCCACTCAAGAAGATCAACGCACACGTTTTTTCGAATGTTCTTCTGTTCAGTTGTGAGGTTTTTCGGCACCATTTTGGCACAAATCTTTCGCATGTTCAAATTGTCTGTCAAAATTCGGTGAAAGTGTTTAAATTTAACTGTTCACTCATCATTCTTATTGTTAAACGACGGTCTGAGCTCACAAGAGCCCTCACACGTTCAACGTTTTCGTCAGTTTTTGAAGTTGAAGGTCTCCCTGAGCGAGGTTCATCTTCAACGTGTTCTCGGCCGTCCAAAAATGATTTGTGCCAGCGGAAAACTTGTGCTCTTGATAAGCACTGTTCCCATAGACCTGTTTCAACTTTTCAAAAGTCACACTCGCGGATTCACCAAGTTTAACACAAAACTTTATTGCACAACGTTGCTCTAAATTCCGATGCTCCATTTCTGTAACACACAACAAAAACACAACTTCACTGATGGCGCTGTCAAAAATAATGTGTTAGCTGTACGGAGTTGTAACTCGGACTGAGGAAGTGGAAGCGATAAACAAACCGGTTTAGCACAGGCCGGTAGACACAACGTTGCCAGATCTCCCGCAGTGTTGCCAGTCTCATTACTTTCTCACACACCTCGTATATGGAATGAATGACTAGAACCAAAATAAATAGAAAAGCAGAGAAACTTCACACGGCACACGGTAACTATAGATCACATTCACACAAATGAGATAGATTGCCACTGTGACAACGGGAAGAATAATGCGGAACTCGTACTGTTTAGATGTAGATTAGAATAAAGAGCAATAGACGAGGAGGATAGACGGATATCAGTAGCAGGGTATAATTGGCCGAATAATATGGAAGAAACTGGTTGGGGATCGTTATTCCAGCTTAGGTCTTCGACGTCAGCGAAGTCCAATCAGTGATAGCCGCAAGTGATCACACCACTGGTTGCCACGAAGCAGAGTGGAGATTTTTCTAGTTTGTAATAGATTAAAATTGATAAATTGCACATCGGACATAAAAAAACAGATAACCAGAATTCCACATGTGCATCTAAGGTTAAAGAATAAAAAAAAGATTCTTAGAGAATTCAATTAGTGTTAATTACCTACTTGTAGTTAATGCAATATTGGCAAATCGATACTCTATGCATTCTTGAAACAAACAATTTGGCCCGCATGACCCATTCCGTCGGTGTCGAGCCCTCAATGCCGACATGTGCGCTATTATTACTCCACTACTCTCTGTTTACTTGTTTATTATTATTTTTGTACTTTCACTTATATTTTTCTACGTAGCAAAAAAGAAATAAACACCTATATGAATAAAAATTATTTTTTTCTTGCGGACCGCGACACAGCTTGAAATAAGTTGATGTGGCTCGTATTTGGTTTGCCTACTCTTGTTCTAATTAATATAATCAAAGTATTTATAGAAAAAAAACTTTGTTTTTCTTTTGAGATTTCGGAATTGTTCCACAAGCACGTCGCACATATTTTATGAGCATTTTACGTGCACCTATGCATCATTTTAAAATTTCTGCAGTTAAAATTATCTCTGCATGAATTTGTTATCTACATAAACTGAACAGCTACTTACTACACATTAAAATCCAAATACTAAGGTGTCACGAAAGAAATAAAATGTATTCAAATAACTAAAACTTGTAAAACGCGCATTATTAATTTACTTTGCCAAACGCTCTTTGAACTTGTCATATTAATAAAGAGGAGGAGAGAAAAAAAAACGCAGAAATGAAAAATATTGTCGCGATCATAAAAAAAATATTATTTACAAAAGGTATAACCCACTCAATCAAATAAAAATTCTAAAAACGTACGCTTAAAGGAATATAAAATACGATAAAAAGGGTTTTGAAAACGAATTCATAAAATCCTTTAAATTCCATTTGAACAAACCCCTGAAAAATTCTCCGAATAAAATATTCAGGAAGTGCTGAGCACAAAGATATTAAAAAATGCAGGAAAAGCAACATACATATTAAAAAAACCAATAGAATTTCACAAGTATGTACTTTTGAAATTAAAAAAGAGAGATGGAAGAAAGATTGCTGTAAGGAAAAAAAACTTACCCCGCGTCTTGTGCTTCATGTGCTCTAATTATTGATAGGAGATTATTATTTTGAAGGAAGTCGCAACAGGCAGCGTAGCTGAAAAAGAAATTTTAGTTAAGACATATACACTCATTCATTAAAACAGTAAATTAGTTCCATTAAAATATGTTTACACCCACTTAACAATATTGGTTGAAAAGGAAACTACAGAAGCATTTCATTGTTGTTTACTTGTTGCTTTCTGTATTCTCAATATTAATTTAAATTTGCGTTAGTGTAATATTTATTTACGTTTTGCATGTAGATTTGTTAAGCTTTGTAATAATCTGCAAAAAACGATATTTTCCAACTTGTAGTTTCAGTTAGGCAAAACCGCACACGCTGTAATGTACCACCCACAGCTCTATTATATTATTCCAACCTCACACGTTAAATTCTAGAACCTTCATGTAAATTTCAAACTTCAGGACTAATTAAATTCACTTTGCCTACCAAAATGGCAAAAAGTCTTGAAATACTTTTTCGCCCACACTGATCGGAAGTGTTTTCTCCAACTTCCAACACCCACTTTTAAATATGTAAAGTAGATTTTGAATGATAGAAGAAACAATACTCCAAGTTTCATGACTAACAAAACAGGTAGCTCGAGATTTCTTTCAAATCTATCTTTGTTCCTTTTTTATGCACAACCTGCCCAAATTTTGAATTTGGAATTTGAGTTTTGATTTATTTTAACAATCACTACGTGTTCCCCCATTAAATTGGTTCTGAATCATCCATTGTTTATGCATTTCAGACAAAATTGTAAATATTTCTAGGTATTTCCTATATGCAAACCTAACTCAGCACTTTTAGCATTAACAGCTAATTTAATATCCTGTTTGCTAAGTCCTAGTTAGTAATAGCTTGCTCCTGCTCAATGATCAATCTTTCATTGTCCATATGACCACCAACTTCTTCGCCATTCTCACATTCTCCGCCTCTTTTACCTCAACAATTGTTCTGCCTTGTCGTAATATCTGCTCACCCTTGTTTGGCTGATTTCTAGCTTTCTGAGTTTCCTCTGAGATGGTCTTTCTCCCAGTTCAGTTCTGTTTCTTGTAATTCTTCTGTCTCCTGCATTGCAACTTTTTCTTGTTTATTCATTGTTTTTTTAATTCTTATATGCCATTTCTGTCTTTCTGATCTGATACTGCATATCCTTAACGAACCGAGTCCATTTGTTTCAGCCGACTTCATAAACTGCACTTTCAAATTGGACTGTTAACCCAAATTTTCCCTCTTGTTTTATTTCTTTACGATTTCTCTTGATATCTCTGTTATCTACGCTTAGACTATTTGATTAGAGAAGTCACTAATACTACATTAGACCTCTATCACAATAACTCAATCTACTGCCAAATTCAAGATTTCACTTTCCAAAGAGAAGGTTTCCCAAAGTCTCCTTCCGCTACTGCCACTACTTCATGTTGCCGTTACCTCCATAGCGTGCACGTTTGAAAGTGTGGCCCTGAAAAAGTCATTTGTATCCGCCAACGTACCGTATTTAATCTTGGAATTAAACAGAATTTTTCCTTCAATAATTTAGTATCAATAAAGAAGTCAAGGTCATTGCAACACATTAAAAAATGCAATCATTATCATTGTGTCACATTTCATAAATGAAACAATGTTTGCAAGTTGATTAGAGCAATATAAATATAATGTCTCAGCATACTTGCAAAGCACGAAGAATTGAGTCAACAATATCATAAATTCATGCGAGAATACTTAGAGCTTGGCCATATGAAACTGATCCCAAAAGGGAAAGAAGACCAAGGGAGGTAACTATATCCCTCACCAAGCAGTAATCAAAGCGGACAGCACAACCACCAAATTACGAATGGTATTTGACGCGTCTGCTGAGACATCCAATAGCGACAGCTTGAACTACAGCAAAAGCATGCAGACATACTACTGCGCTGGAGAACGCACAAAATAGCCTTCTCAGCCGACATAGAAAAAATGTATCGCCAAATGTCCATGAGGAGAATCAGCAGTTCCAAAAAGTAGTATGAAGATTCAATTCAACAGAACCAAACCGAGAATATGGTCTAACAACAGTGATTTATGGGACAATCGCAGCACCATACCTCGCCATCAAAACGCTTCAACAACTGGCAATAGATGAAGCAAAATTACGAAGAGAGGTTTCTACGTAGTGACGTACTGTCAGGAGCCGACACACTACAAGAAGCCGTCAGCCTCCAAACACAACTTATAACAATGCTTCGCAAAGGAGGCTTTGCGCTACGAAAATGGTCAAGCAACGAGAGATCAATAATCGAGAGTTTACCCGAAGAACTACAAGACCAGACCACTACAGAATTTTTCGAAGAAGGATCGAAAAAATCATTAGGACTCTACTGGACGCCAAAGATATCTTCACTTTTAAACCGCACATTAACCATACCGTCATACCGTCCAGGAGATGCATCCTGTTTGAAATATCAAAACTATGATCCATGGGGCTGGTCATACTACAAACCAAACTATTTATCCAACAACTATTGTTAGAACAGTTAGAATGGGACAAGCAAATACCAACCAAATTATTCAAACAATACTTCAACTTTCAAGAACAGTTACGACTCGTAGCAACAATCAAAATTCCAAAATGGGTACAACATAAGAGAAAATGTCAGCTACAACTTCATGGGTTTTGTGATGCCTCAGAAAAGGCCGAGTAATCACAGTCACAGGAGAAACACACGTCAACCTCCTAATCGCCAAATCAAAGGTCGCCCCAGCCCAAACAAAAGCGCAGTAGAGCTTCTAGTCAAACTATTAAGAAGAACAGCATTGGTCTTAGACCTTCAGGTTGAGCCCGTGTATCCATGGACAGACTCCATGATCGCACTGGGATGGATTAAAGGCGAACCACATCAATGGAAAACTTTCGTTGCACGCATTCAAGCACTCGCCAACCCAGATCAATGGCTACATGTCAAGACGAGTGAAAATCCTGCTGACGCTATCTCCAGAAGTTTGGACCCAGAAAAATTACATTCCAACTGCATTTTCCATCGCACTACTGCAAAGTATCAGGAATCAACAACGACTGTTTTGTCGCCCCAAGAGATTACTATCATAGGCATCATTTTGACATGTATCTGCATCGCTGACAAACTCATTTATGATGTACCCAACACCCGTCACTGTTCCAACACCAAACCACGCTCAGCACCACTTACCTACAGCATCAGCGACTGCTGCAGCCAAACTTATTAAGTAAGAAAGAGCGCTCCAATCACGCACAACACCACAACGGTCGTTGAAATGCCAAAAAATTTACTCTAACCCATTTGCAGGGCCAAAAAGACACTAGTAATGTCTAAAACGACCTTCAGTCTTCGACCGTATTACAAAGGTCAAAAAAGCGCGCGACGCTTTTATAAAATCGAGTGACCCAGCTGACCTCTCATTGGTACATTAATACGCCTATAATATTAAGCGACGCCTCTCCCCACTCCAAGGGAAAGGGACGCCAACTACGATTCCGTATAAATATCGGAGCGAAAAACGCAAAGCGACGATTATGGAGGACCTGCTTCCGGCCTGCACCACCATCGCCACCAAACCTCCAACACCGTGGACGGCGGGCGTGCGGACTGCTTGGTACCCGACATGATGGCGTGCACGACAGGAGTTATCCATCCATTTTTTCCAATTCACCAGCCATAGAGAAATTAAGTTTTCTAAATGGCAGCCACCTACGGTGGCATTTATTCATTGACTCGCGCGCAAAACGACAGTTGGATGAGTTCGTTCCAGCCCTCGACTAGAAGAAGAAGCAGCAAGAAGAAAAACCTGAAAAGGTTTTCAACGGTCAATGGGTCGACGGGTCAACGAGCTCACGCCCAACCTAGCCAACGCCGTTTGGGTTGATTTAGAATGGGCCTATTGTTTTATTTAATTAAAACCTTGAATTCTTCGCTACGAGATCCCGTACTTTGAATTTGACCACGCTCTTACCACAGCGGAACGACGCATCCACCGACGCAGCAACGCCGAGGCTTCCACGTACCCGCACCCCTGAGCTAGTACGGGGTTACCATTTTGAGTGGCGACCATCCCCGAAGAGGTTGCACGCCGACTCGACTGGTGACAAGTGGCGGTTCCAACGTGGGGCACGAAGACCCGAAGTTGCACACACGTTGCGTCAACTGGTGAAAACCGGAAAGTTGCATCGAAAACGATAACACAAGGTATAAAATCTCATGACTATAACTCAGTCGATGGCTTTACTTTTTGTCTGCAAGCTAGTGCTGGTCGGTTCAGAGAAGCACTACAAATACTCTCCACCCGTCACACAATAAGTTTCTTAACCCCCTTTCCCACGCGTGTTCTTCATTATTTTACTATATATGCATATCAGGCTTGAATTTGGCTTCAATCCGGTGAAGGTGAATCGTGAGATGGCTTGAACCAAGAAGATCATGAGCAGCAGTTGGTTTCTGAATTTTTTCTTTTGGTTTCCCGTCAATTGTACTCTACTTCTCTATAACTTCTTGCTGAGTTGCTCACTCACGGCAGTCTTCATCTTCACCCCCTTTTCCGGTAGATACACGCTCACTATCGCTTTCAGAAGACAGTACGGCAATATGGGAGTTTTATAAGAATTTCTCGCGTTAGCAATATCAATGTGGCAATTTAGCAAATCGGGTAGATCTGCATGCTAAAACTTCTTCTGTGTTGCCTCCTTGACTTCTGTTTTTAATGTGTCCAACTCTGATGCAATTCTTTGATCTTATCAACACATGATTTACTTTTAGATGAGGAAATTCAGGACGCACCTATTAGATGGTAGTCACTCATGAATTTCACGTTGCTCATAACCCAACAAGAAATTATTGATCCTAGTGTTACGTTTTCACAGTCTATTCTCACACAATATTTACAACGCACGTAACCTGACAGTATCATCAACAGTCTATTTGTATTTTGCAGTGTTCATCTAGATTGGTTAGTACCAGCTCAGTATTTACATCTCTCAAAAGCCGATCAGTAATTTGGTAAATTTCTCAAATAAAGTTTCCTTTTGTTTTGTTGGGCTTTTTGGGTTTGTCTATCTATTAAAGTATGTAGCAACCCATGCAATTAGTTTTTTTGTGAAAGATACATTAGGATCCCAACAAAAAAAAAGATGATCAAGACGGCAAAGTCTAAAATTTATGGTTAATCCAACGTTATTATTCCACATAACTATGCATTTACATTTTGCAATAAATTAAATATAAACATGAAAATATGAACTTTTTAATGAAAATCTAAAACGATGAAAACCGGCTTTCCCTGACTTTAATAAAGTTTGTTCACAAACCATCATATCTCTTTCTAGTTTTACTTTATATGCATTAAGAACTTCCAGATACAACGAATAACTTTTGATATATGAGAATCAGGCACTAGAAGGAAACGAGAAAAGTTTCGTTTTTTTATAATTTACGGTCATTAAAAAACATTAAAACCTTTTGTTTATCTCTCTTTAAAAGGTCAGTATTGGGGATTTTCTTAATAAAACAGGAACAAGTCACCTTAAATGACATTTTAAATGTTTTCTGAATTTCTAATAAAAACAAAATCGAAAACGTTACGTTACGTTTCTTCTAGAGAAAAGGTCCTCTTGAAGTTTAATTAAACTGTCGAAACGACAGATCTTTTCTACTGTTCTAAGAGCCTATTCAAAGGGGTTATATTAAAGAAAATAAAAACAAGAAAAGAAAGTATTATAGGACTTGTACAGAATTCGTTATGTGAAACTAGCTTCAAACTTTAAAAAAAGAATAATCGCTAAATATTTGTGTAACATTCTCCCAAGCGAATCCAATCCAAAACCAACTAGTAAATCCTTCCCATTTAGAATTGTAGGTGGGCCCATAACGTGAAAATCTAAAGGTCCGTAGGGAAATTTCTTCACATCACGGTAACACGATTAAAACCCAACGCAATTAATTAGAAATGTGCGTTCATATTATAACATGTTTGGTGTTAATATTATAAGCTTTAATTATTTAAGTAAAGTGTAGTTTCTCGAAATAACTTCAAAATCATTATAGTAAATTACGAATTTTAAAAGCAGCACCATCTTTTAGTGATTACAATGCAGTAGGCATCGAAAGCTGAACGGAAACTTGTTTTTTACTGATTTTCTTTGTTTAACTTTCATTGTATCATCTTTTTCCTATCTCTCCAAGTTTATTCAATTATTGCTTGTTTTTGTTTAATATTCTTCCCGTGCCATGTTAAAGATGTTGCTATTGGCGGAATTTTTTATATTGTTTTGAGTTTGTTATTGTGGTGGATGACCAAAATAATAATAACGCATGAAAAAAATATCGTAGAAATAAAAATCAATTTTACAGCTGTTTTGATAACGATAAGTTATCCTGTGTTTATATGTTTCGGTGGTTGTTTGCTCGAGGCAAAGCACGTCGTTTCTCTGTGGTCTGAGCCTAACAAACTTGTGTAGATTTAATTGGGTGCATTATGGAACTCTGCACTGTGCCCTCAGTATCTGTTTGGTTGTTACAACATGTGCACTTTAAGTATACATAAATTCTGTTCTGGTCTGCAATATGGGAGAAGATAAATGACTGGATCTTGGGACGTCGCCTATAAGTTGTTTGCTAGCTAGTGGCATCTAGCGTTTAAATATGGAAGCGACAATTATTTATTTCTTGATCAGATTTATTTATTCTATTGTTTAAAAATATTATTCTTCTTGCTTAATTAACTGAGAATTACACTTTTAATTTATGAAGTACAAAAAAGTCTTTAGGATAAAAAATCTTCTGTGTAAAGCACCTTACACTTCAGACTCTTATTAGAATTGATTGAACAAACGATGGCTGTAAAGAAAGTGTTCATTCATAATTTATTAAAGAACTAAGCCAGACAGATATGGCACAGCACACGCTAGGACCAACAACGGCCTTTTCCCGACAACAAATCGTACATGACTATGAAAGCTCCAATCATGAATAGCACCCCGTAATGTATGGCTAAAAAGGTACTTGCAACGCCTTAATAGCCTCAGGGCTTTAACTGGAAAGTAAAATTAAAGACAAGCAGTAAGTCTGTACATTCTTTATGTTTCTGGCCTTTTTCCTGATTCCATCGTCTGTGCGGTGATGCACTGAAATTGAAGAAGTAAGCAGCACTCCGCCATCCAACATCCGGTTTGGGACTCGAATGGCAGTCGGTACAACTCCGCTTGCCGTCACACTAAGTTAAGGGCTTGGGCGTAGGGACGGCAGTGTTCCACTTTGTAGGGGTGGGGAAGGTCGCTATTCAGTACTTCACATTTGACACTCGAGCATAAATTGAGTTCAACAACTCCAGCCGCTGAAATTCTTCTTTCGTCCGTCACCGCCAGGCTAATTCCCTTCCCTCTCCCATCCCTTTCTATTCCCAAATCCTTCTGCAGCACGAACTGCAGGGGGATTGTGGTTTTGAAAAAAAATCTGTTTTACCATCAACGAACTAATTTTTCAACTGACCATCCACCGAGTGCTGCAAACTCCATCACTTTCAATTCATCATCATCAAGGTTCATCTTAGAAATCCGACGATATCTTCGGGCCAGCCTTTAGCACCCACAGGTTTCAGCACAACCACAACTGTCGCGACGCCAATTCCGCAAGATCTAATCCAATCCACACAGAGCCTCCACCAAGCGCCACCCATGATGATTGGAATTGTCCATTGGATTATGCTTTTAATGTTTTTGTCACAGTATGACATACCTTATAAAATTGTTAACTTACCAGAAATCTTCAAAAATCTGATTACTATCATAATAACATTGTTACATTAAAAAAAATTAGACAAGTAAAAGTATGAAAGTCATGCTTGCAACCGACTATCTGTAGCACGTATGCGTATGTATTATACAGTGTGAGTATAAAATCAAAATCGCAAACAAATCAGAGGGTTTCCATTTAAAAAATTAACGATGCCCTCATTGCTTCGAAAAAAAGGAACGTTGAAAGGTGTTTGCCCATTAAAATGTTATCTTCATAATAGAAAATCGACCTGTTGAACTCTTACATGTGTTTTTCATAAATACTAATATCTGCGCATTAATTATGTAACGTTGAGATCTACCTGTTTACAATGTTGATTATCTTAATGGATTTGTATGAGTCACCCTGATTATTTCAATCATAACTTTAAGATTTATTACTATAATTAAGTTAGTCATAACTTTATCTTCTTATTTTTATTACTGCAATAACTTTAATGCATGCAGGTGCTGTATGTAGGTGGCAATCATCAAGTTGAATTGTTTGCAGCTGCAAATGTGTATTCTCATGTAATATCTTTGTATTCTATTTTGAATAAGACAGAATTATGATCCAAATTTTTGAATTACGGTTTCCTGCCCCTACACAGATGGCCATTATTACTCTAATAGTCTATCTGTCTTTTTATCTTTTTTTGTCTTATTCCCGATCTTAGACTGCTTGGAGTTTGTACAATAACTTGTGTTTCATTTAATGTTACATTAGTAATGTAGAATGTTCAGTTGTTTCATTCTCCTCTATAGCCTCTAATTCTTCATTTTCGTTTTCAAAGATTGGCTGGATCTAAACAAATTTTGTATATATTCTTGCAAAGTGCATTTCCAGCTCGAAAGAAATCTCTAGCTGTACTACCCAACTACTCAGTCATCTCAGACGTGTGAGAAAATGTTCCTGTGTGTGCCGTAGGCTGGTCAGCTTAGCGTGTTAACGCCTTCTTCTTTAAAGATACTTAATCACTATTCTTGCAGCGAGTGGTCGTACGTTATCATGTATCAGCACAAATTGTCTCCAATAGTGGGTGCAAATGGGACTGCAGTATCAGCCAATAGCTAAAAAATCATTAATAAAGATGAACTCAGTATGCCTGTCCAAATCGTAACATTTTCTTCTTTGAGATATTGCTACTTGAGCGTATCTTCAATTTTGTCGTCTTTAAATTGTTGCTCGTCTATCACCAATATCTGTCACGATTTTCTAAATATATCCTTCATCAATGAAAAAGCCATTAAAAAAAGATGAACTCAGTACGAGCGTCGAAAGAAATGCCAACCCAAACCATAACGCATCCTCCTTCAAAGTTTCTTCTTTGGGATATTGATGTCTTTCGTTTCATTTTGTCGC
Source organism: Ignelater luminosus (assembly GCA_011009095.1). Classification (NCBI taxonomy): domain Eukaryota; kingdom Metazoa; phylum Arthropoda; class Insecta; order Coleoptera; family Elateridae; genus Ignelater; species Ignelater luminosus. The sequence continues at coordinate 131,631 of VTPC01001509.1, forward strand.
ATTCAAGCTGTCTAGCGACAGAAATCTGCCATGAATGTTTCAATATATCTTTAAGGAGTTGAAGAATCAGGAGTGAATGAACCTATAAAATCTCAAGAAAAGCCTTCTGCAACTTGATCAGCTCTCCCAGGCAAGTTTGACTTCCACGTCCACAAAGTGGGTGCATGTAGTGTAACGAACGGAAACGGGCGAGAGCCGAGTGTCAGGCGTCTAAACCGGACTTATTCGGCTAAGGAAGACAACCCTAACAGAAAATTCTGATCCTCCAAGAATGGGGTGAAACAAATTAAGTGCTCGAGAAACCTCAACTGAATCTCGGAACGCGGACAGAATTACACTGCGACAACTTATGGCGCTGGTAAGGATAGGATCTTGGAATACGCAAGAAATAGTAAACAAGGTAATGGAAATCATATCCGAAATATCTAAGCTGAATATCGATATAGCAATATTGTCGGAAACAAAAAAGAAGAGTCAAGGAAACGAAAGCATGGGATATATCCACTTCTCGTCTGGAGTAAACAAAGATCAACCAGCAAAAGCAAAATCATTAAAATGGATTATCAAAAATATGTACAAGACTATAGCTACATTTCGGAAAGAATAATCACAGTAACTCTCAAACTCTACGGAACAGAAACAATTGTAATTGGGGTGTATGCACCAACCGATGACTCTACTCAATAGATAAAGGACGATTCTATGAAGAACTATATAGAACTTGAGATAAGATAAGAGGATACCAAGAAATTATATTAGCACATGATCTAAACGCTCGAGTAGGACGTAGGAGGAACAACAACGTAATTGGGGAATATGGAGAAGAATACAGAAATAACTCAGAAGATATGCTATTAGAACTTTGTAGTCAGTACGAACTAAAAATAATGAACACTTACACTTACTTTACGTCAGAAATCGCTCATAGATTCTGTAGTAAGGAGACAAAGATCAAATATTATATGTTAAGATTGTAGAGATTAAAAATAAAAATCCCCATCGGGAAGAAAAGCACAAGACATCAGATACAAGAACTAGCAAGCGAAAAAGGAAAACAGCTGACATAGAGCGGTACAAACTTTATCTACTAAAACAGCGTAGCATCATCAAAGGGCTCTTCCAGAGAAGGCTAGAAATAGAATAGAATCCAACGCCAGTATCAAATGATATTGAACAAAAATAGATCAACATAAAGAAAAAAATTATTAAACAGAGACAAGAAAAGAAAAAAAGTTAAAACCGCAATAGATGACAGAAGAAATTAAAGAACTGATTAAGGAAAAGAACAAAGAATACAAGATGTGGCCGATTACTGAAACAGTTGAAAATAAAGAAAAGTACCAGTCTAAAAATAGAGAATTAGTTAAGATGAAGAATAAAACATTCGAAAATGAAGAATAGGAACAAAAATGCATCCAAGTAGAAAATTGAATAAGAGAAGCACAGACCACAGAAGTCTGGAGACAAAATAAAATGAGAAACAATCAAAACAACAAATGCATAAGACAATTTAATGGAGTATTAACTATTATCAGAACAAAGAGGGAAACACCAACAGGAAGAAATAATAAAGGACATAAAGGTAACACATCAGGATATCCGAAACTTATTAATGAAAACGAAAAAAAGGTGATCTCCGGGCCCAAGAAACATTGTTGCCAACAAATTACAATACCTTCAGAGTTGAAAACGGCCCATTTCGTCTCGATCTTCAAGAAAGGAGACAGAAAGGATCCAGGGTGTTATCGTGGTCTAAGTTTTAGCAAAGTCATACACAATAAAATAAACGACAACATGGGACATAAGATCAGTAAGGAACAGAGTGGATTTCGTAAACGGAACTTAATTATTCTTCAACAACTCATGGAAAAAAGATAGCGATAGGAGCTGAAGTGCACTTGGGCTTTATAGACTTGGCGAAAGCTTCTGACACCGCGCCAAGAGTTAAACTATGGGAAGCAATTATAAATCTAGGCATAAATAAAAATTAATAGAAGACTATCAAAACCCATGAAAGTTACAAAGGGATTAAGACAAGGGTGCAGCATGTCGCCACTACTCTTCAATTTATACGTAGAAGTGATCCTCAAGAACTGGAAAAGACACTGCAATATCATGGCGATAACAATTGGTAATGACGTGCTCTATACATTAAGTTTCGCAGACGACCCGGTAATTCTTCCCCAAGACGCGTACGATTTAGAATTTATGATGACACGATTGTACAAGGAGTATGATAAATGGGGTCTCAAAGTCAGTATGAAGAAAACTGAACATTTAGTAGTTAACTCCGACGCAAAATTTGAAATCATGATGACAGACGATAGCACAATACAACAAGTAGATAAGATAAGATAAAAAAGGACTAGGAAAAACTGTGGTGGGATCGAAATATCTCAAGGGAAAATAAGAAGAGAATCGGACGAGTCATGGTTGAATTCGTACTCTGTACGGATGTGCAGTCTGGACTTTAAATACGGACTTGAAACAAAGAATAACAGCAGTGAAGATGGACTATACTAGACGAAGTGCACGAATATCAAGGCTAGAAAGGAGAACCAACGAAGATGTTAGAGCAAAAATGGGGACCAGAGAAACAATTGTGGAGAGAATCGAAAGACGATCCTCAGTATGGTTTTGGACACCCTCTACGAATGCCTGAAGAACGATTACCAAAGAGATTGTTTAAGTGGATACCGGACCAAGAGAAAAAAAACGAGGGAATTAGACGTGGGTGACTTAAAGGAAGCCCAAGCGATAGATCGAGTCATCGAGTCTTATGGTGGAGAGGAACGGGAATGCGGCGATAAGCTGCCTATAGTTTTAATTTGTGTTATGTATTGTACATAGAACTAAACCCGATTTCCGCGAGTGTTCTGATTATCCCCCTCGTCTTATGCTCAATGTTGGCTATTGATCTGGTGTTTTCGAAGAGGATTGTATGTGAAGTAGCTTTTACATGATGTTTTTTCTGAACCGCATTCTGGTGTTCTTCTTTTCTCACGTTCATTCTTCTGTTAGTCTATCCTACGTATGATCGATCGCAGTTTGTGCAAGGAATCTTGTATACCCCTTGGTTTTCCAGGGTGGTTTTGGTTTTGGGGTTCGGTAGGATTCGGCTTAGTTTGTCCGTGGTTCCTTTTACATATGGTTTGGCGACTGGTTTCTCTTTTTCTCCCTCTGTCTTCGGTTTTGGAGGTTCGAGCGCCTTATTGATGTTTCTCTCGGAAAATCCATTTTGGAGTAGTGCGGTCCGGATTTTTGATATGTCTTGGTCTTTGCTCTTCTGGTCCGCTAGTCTTTGTCCTTGTAACCAAGGTTTTTACCATCGAGTGAAGCTGGGCTGGGTGGTGGTGAGGTATCGATCTGTAGACCGTGTGACCTAGGCTTCCATCTCGTCTTTTCTTCACTAACACGTCTAGGAATGGTAGTTGGTTGTTATCTTCTATTTCCATGGTGAACTTGAGTTTCTGGTGGATGCTGTTGAGGTGATCCAAGAAGGCATTTAGTTGTTCTCTGCCATGTGTCCAAAATACGAATGTGTCGTCCACGCATCGCAGCCATAGTTTGGGTTTGTGGCTCGCTGTTTGTAATGCTGGAGTTTTTAGATCTTCCATGAATAAGTTCGCTATTACTGGAGACAGAGGTGATCCCATGGGTGCTTCTTCAACTTGCTTGTATCTTTGAACTTTGTAATATCGATTTGTATTTTCTCCGGATGCTTTCCAATGTTTCGTCTACTGGAACGTTGGTAAATAATCATACCACGTCAAAACTAACTAGCAGGTGGTCTGATTGAACAGTTTCATTCTTCAGTAATTCGAGGAAGTGGCTTGCGTTCTTCACGTAAGATTCAACGTTTTCGACGTGAGGTTGTAGCTGTTTGGCCAGATATCTTGCCAGTAATTGTAGCGGGGATCCAATGAAGCTAACAATGGACCTTAGTGGTACACCTTCCTTGTGAATCTTGGGTAGATCGTAGAATTTTGGGCATCTTGATGATTTTTTCCTTGGTATCACTTGTAGTTGTGTTTCTTCGTCGATCGAGCTATTTTTGATCTTGGTTTTCGTTGTTTTCTCCAAGTATGTAGAGGGATCCGTTGTCATTGGTCATATGGTATGGGAATTTATTTTTGCGTCGTAATCCTCCATGTCCATTATTTTGGTTGCATTGCCCTTGCCTGCTGGTAGAACGATGATGCTCTCGTTCTGTCGAAAAGATTTCAGTGCTTGGTGGTCGAGCTATTCTTAGTACCCGTGACACGTCTTGACGTATTTCTTCCGCAGCATTTTTGTCAATCCTTGAGATTGAGGATTTCACTCCATTATATCTTCAACCAGAATGCGTGTTGGTGCTACTGCGTAGTTAAATGCCTTGGCTAGGACGCTTTGTGCGGCTTCGTCGAGATACTGTTGTGCACTACCTTCTTTGGTTCCAATGGCTGGATTTCTTTCTTTGGCTTTTGTTCGGCTAGAAACCGGTCAAATTTCTGTTTCTGTTTACTTGTTGTCAGAGTCACATCTGTTTCGGCACGGAACTCAGAAAGTTGTTCTGCGGCTACCCATAATGTTGGATGTATCGTATTACTTAGTTCCAGATGTAGATCCAGCAGTTGTTTGTTGTTCTTAGGACGTTGATGATTTGGTTGTTCTTCTGGACCGTCAGTTTTAAACTCTTCGGTACACTTGCCATTTTCAAGTCTTCTGTTCTCGACTTCTCGCTCTTGTTAATCGAGTAGAACTAGCGTTCTCTGCAACTGCAGGGGGTTTATATACTTCGTTGCTTTCACTTTTAGTTGAAAAATCATAAATAAAGATGAACGCAGTAGAAACATCCAATGAATCCAATGTCTAAACCATAATACCTTCTCGTTTCAAGTTTCCCCTTTGGGACATTTCTACTTGAGCACATTTCTCATTTTGTCGCCTTCAAACTCTTGCTTTCTATCATCAGTCTTTAAGCAAAATCTGGATTTATCATTCATGAGGACAAGCAAAATCCAGTCGGTTTCTGCGAAGTCTCAAGGCTGAAGCTCTAGACTAGTAGCAGGTGTCAGATAACATTCGGGCATATTTTAACAGTTTTTTCACTAATACTCATATTTCTCATCTCGTCGTTCAGAAATAGAACTTTCTCCCCAGAAAGTAATTCTTTTTCAATTGTGGTATACCCATCTTGAATCAGGGCAACAATGACTAGAAGAAACGTTGAAAACTTTTAAATTCAGTTGATTGTGAATACCATTATGGTTGGGGTATCTCTGATAAAGATTCTTTCAAAAGTAGCTGTTTCTGATTGTAGTATACTGACTTATGATGAGTAATTCTGGTCTTATCGCCATCTTAGTACCATCTGCATTCTAAATCATTTTACATAAAATGAGTCTTTGTAGACAAAGAAGAGTGTGTTTGTGTTTAATTTGACAAACGTGCCCAAGCATTCTTTTGGTAATTGAAGCAAGTCTAGTAGAGATGACATCGACTTTCGATTGGATTTGATTTTTTGGGAGACCAAATTAAAGATTTCTTTCAGACACTAACTTCAGTTTATTGATTCTTGAAACGCCTATTCTTACATCTCCAGAAAAACTGATTTTTCTATTAGAATTGTCTCATCAAGTGATGCGGTAGTTTTTGCAATTTTCAATTTTTCTCAGTACAGTAAAAACATCAAGCCATGGTATCATGAAATTTGGCCTTACAAGTGAATAGCGGCATTGTTTAGAATTATAATTAACACTTAAGTTTCTGAATAAACACTTATTGTTAGTATCAACGTTATATATTCCGAGTAACATACTTTACTCCTAATGACTTAGAATAACAAAAATACTTGCAAAACACAAATTTTTGTTTTGAAACATTATTAGGTATGTAACAACAAAATATAATTGACATTTACCTGTAAAAATATGAGCAGCCTCTTACTGAGTTATGTGAGAAATGTTCTGCGTTATTTTCATTACCAAAGTCTTCTAAGGGGTCTGACCAAAGTAAATCACACATTGGCCCAAACGCTGGAGGTTCTTTAAATCTGTCTAACTGCAAGCAAAAACAAAAAAAAATTAATTAAGTTCTGCAACGTGATATTTCAAGGCTTTTATATAACAAAATATAAACAAGGATTATCAGTTCCCTATTATAGAAGCTGTTGCGTTGTTATGAGAGGAATATTTTAAGCCGACCAAAATTTAGTATATATTGTAGGAATATAATCCTGTTTTCTAGTTAATATATACATAATTTATAACATGGCTGAACAAGTAGCTTTTCCACAGAGGATATATTCTGAATAATGAGCGTTTGCAGTAAAAAGGATAAAGGGTTGCTCCATTATCCATAAGAGGACTGACTGCAATGCTTTCACGAGAGTTTACACAAATATAATCCTGGAAAGGGAATAGGTCAAGCAGCAATTAAAATCTTCACATTTCCCTCTTTCTAAAACTCCTCACTATTTGGTGGTTTGTCATTCAAAGGAATTTCATAGAAACTAAATTGTAAATTTATTTATGTTTTTGATTATTGATATACATAAATAATATGTCAACATTCTAATTTTCTTTTCTTTTCTTTTCCCTATATGTTTTAACTACCAAAAATAGTTTTAGAACTGAAATAGATTGTTTTGGTTCTATTACTCAATTTGAGTTTGTTAACATTGTTTCCACGATAAACCCCCAGTACTCTGCAAAGAAAAAAAAACAAACTAAAATTCTTCGACTAGAAAAGAAAAAAACTTTTATGTAGAAACCTTAAAAATATAAACTATAAACCCTCAGAAGTTTAAATCCACCATAACATAAAATTTAAAACGTTATAAAAGCAAGCAGCAATGACAAAACTTTTATATTTTCTACCCACCAAAGTGCTGCATAAAATTGTATAACGAAACCTACTACTGCACATCTATATATACACAACTTTATTGTCACCCATTTTCTATGAAAACATTTTGTATTCCTCGTTTCCGTTCACGTAAAGTGTTCATAAAAATCTTTCTAGAGCATTCTTCTCATGTTTACATAACTTACAACTCTTTAAAACTTTAAATTTACCTATTAGAAGAACAGTAAAGTTTTCAAATTTAAGGGATGTTTTACGCAACGTTTATACATAATATACTGGGATGCTCTACATAAAACCATACTTTGGGCCTTATCTCCGGTTACGGTTACATAATTAGTTGCAATACAAAGCAGAGTAATTTGAATAAAGCATAAAAGGAGTTTACCTGTTCTCTTTTATGAAACAGCAGGATTACTTGTTCCTTTAAATGTATATTTGTGAAGCTTCTCCCCACTGTGATTTTCTTTGTATTTAGTATCAATTTTTCCGATTCGATTTATTTCCATTCAAATTTATTACCCAATTCTTAACGCAACACAATCGGTATTTTTACATTTATGAAATCTAAAATATGTTTTCCATTTACGCGCGATTACTGAATCTAACAATATAATCGATTTGTGTTCCCTTGAGAGAAAGGCTCGGTACTTAGATGCTGACTTATACAGATTTGTCTGCACCACATACTACTGGGATGTAATTAGGTGTCAATCTAGACTAGACTTGATGTTGTTTGCAATCGAAGATCCTAAACTAACTTACTTATATAACTATTGGCCTGTTAGACTAAATTGCGTAATTAATAAAGAGCTTACATCAACACAGCAATTTTTTTTTTTGAACATCTAGATATTACAGAAGTTTATCCGGGAATTTGAAATTTAAAGAGCGTGGCCAGAAATCAAAATGAATGAAAAGGCTCAATTGGTATGGGCATTACCAAGCAAAGACTTCTTTCTTCTTCTTGTTCTGGTACCATGCCTTGGGCGTTGACAACTGCATTGTCTATTATTGACCGGTAACTATCTCTGTTGTATGCTGCAGGCATCATACCTCTCGCGTTCATCTCTGCCCAATGCCGTAAATTCCTCATCTACGACATTTCCTTGCGTCCGATCCAATTTTGCAATTTAAGATAAATTGTAGCAGGTTATACTTGTTGTTACGCAATATGTGAGCTAGGTATTCAAGCTTGCGTCGCTTAGTAGATGTTATGTCCTTAGTACCTCATTTGTGACCCTGCCAGTCCATGGCATTTTGAGTATCCTCCTATTATGTCCAAATTTCGAACGCTTCCATGCAGTTCATGGTTTGCATCTTGAGAGTCCACGTTTCGCAGCCGTAAAGCAACACTGATCAGGAGTAACATTTCGCGCATCGTTTTCGAATGCAGAAAGCAAGTTGGGGGGTTGCTCAGCATCGCTTTGGATTTCTGAGTCCGGGTCCAGTTTACTTTCTATTCAGCTTCCCAGATATTTAAAACGTTCTACTCTCTCTATAATTGAGTTTTGGAGTGTTATTAGTCTCGTTGGCCCTTGTTTACTATCATCATCTTGGATTTTTGCTCATTAATAGTGAGGCCCCAACGTACGCTTCAGCATGTATTCGATTCAAGATTTCTTGAAGTTTTTCAACTGTTTGTATGTTGTTTATGGTCTGACCTCTGATTCGTACTCCTTCATAACTGCTGGGGGCTATTTTGAATTTATTTTCAGAGTAAATTAAAAAAGTGTTGGTGAGAGTACACACCTTTGTCGTACACCTCTTTTGATATAGATCTCATTAGTTTCCTCTGTCGTCTATATTTACCGATCTTACAGCCTCTATCATCTTCATGTGTTGGACTCGGTCAAAGGCCTTTTCATAATCAATGAAGCAGATATATATTGGCCTTTTATCTCCCAGGATTTCTAAAGGAGAGTCTGCAAGGCTTTTCTTGTACTAAGTCTGTACTCCTTAGGTCTTCGCATTTTTTATAAATTCTTTTCAGTATTATTCCTAGATCTTTTTACAAACTTCTAAATATTAGATTTTGTCTGGACAAAACCGTTTCCTGTTTCAGAGCTTCACTGTTCCATGGGTATCGTCTCACAGCTTCCCCAAAGGATTCAAAATCTTGGCGGCTAAACTAAGCCAACTAAGGTATTTGTTCCGGAAGTGAACAATCAAACCAAAAATCCAAACAATCTTGGTTTCCACAGTCACCTGATCGCAACCAAGAGATTCGACCTAACGGACGGCCAACTGAAACTTGAGGGCTTTTTTAAGTCAACTACTTTGGGATCATCTTTACTCTCATTTTAAGGGATTTTAAGACGATGCCTTCTATATATCGAGAGAGCTTTTGACAAATTCTGCCTCAAAAGTCAGTTTTAGACAGTTACCTACCTCTTTCGATTCCCCAACGGTATTGCGCTGACAATCTCGCTGCAGGGCTCAAAATCTTGGCGGCTAAACTAAGCCAAATAAGGTTTTTGTTCCGGAAGTGAACAATCAAACGAAAGATTCAAACA
>VTPC01001510.1:0-84874 GCA_011009095.1 Ignelater luminosus
AAAAAAGAAATTCTCCTCCCACTCATTATTAAAACTTCTATTTTCTTACTCGTATTTTCTTTTTTTATTTTTGTTCTCTGTCGTCATATTTTTAAAAGAACTGGAAATAAATAAAGAAATTTAGAAAATACAAGTTTTGTGTTATTAAAACAATAACAACACGTGTTACATACTACGAAACAAATTTAGTTAACTTACCAAAAATTCCAGATTACAAATTATATCCGTAGCAAAAGTGATACAAATTGTTTCCTCCAGAGTACAATGCCAACTGTCCGTTGCAATGAAAGTTTACAAATTCAAAATCGGTTTGGAGTCGGTCGATTACGGACGATTACGCCACTGTTTGTGTTCGTTCGCGCAGTTTTCGATGAGTCATATCATTCTTAACTTGGACAGAAATGAAATTTGTTACAACGTTGCACTTAGTCTTTCATATTTGTCGTCAGTAATTTCAAAGACATTTTGAAACACATATGGAATAATAATAATTTTTTAAAATATAATAGCACAAAAATGAAAAGGGAACTCGGGTACATTTATTGAGAGCCACAAATAATCCTTCAAAGAGCCGCATGTGGCTCGCAAGCCGCAGGTTGCCCCCCCCTGCTCAAATCAAATCAAAGCTTATAAGACAATGTTTTGATGTCTTTAGACGAAAATTAAAGTAAGTAGTGCAGGATTTTGTTCATTGCTTGGCACATCGTTTAAATTTAGTGCTTTGTAATAAAACAGGAAAGTATTTTTAAACATTTTCTCGATCGGATGGGGGGGTACCAATTCTGTTTCACCCATTTGTGAAGTCACGAGCCGCCACTGCTGACACATTACTCATGAAGTTTTGTTAAATCTTATTAATGAGTTATGATAATATCTGACAGGGTTAGGGGGTGAATATTGTGATTTGATTGTGAATTTAAAATTATAATTATTTTTACAGATTAATTTACAATCTTTGGTTCGAATATTCCTAAAATGATTGTATCTAATAAGTAGATAATCTTAGTTTCTTTGCAAAAAACATAGTATAGAGATAAATGAAAGCTAGTTTATTAGTAAATTATGACACGTTACAGTTTTAAAATTAAAAATAATTGACCTAAAAATCTGAATTTAACTCATGCTTGTATAGGGTTCATCAATGCAATGTTTTGAATTAGATGTAGAGGGGTAAGTAATAGTTATTTATTCTACAAGTGGGTAAAAAGAAAATTTATTCTTGAATGAAAAGTGTTGCCTCATGAGCAAGTGAAGCAAGCGAGTGTGGTAATTTTATAAATGATAAATTTTAGTTTACCTATGAATAGATACAATATTCAACGAACTCCAAAGGAGTCGTTACTGAATTTGCAAAGTCTGTCTGTCTGTCTGTCTGTATGTATGTCTGTCTGCATTTTTTGTCAGATTTTGAAATTTTGACTTCAGATTTGATTCTACATCAAAAACTAAAGACAACATGGTGTCTTCATTTTTTGATAACTCTTTGGGAAGATGGTCAAAATGGCCGCCGAAAATGGGAAAATTTTCAAAAAATTTTTTTTACTTTAGAATCGTATTCTACATCAAAAAATAAGGCAAACGTATACTTTTAGTTTTTTTATATCACCTCGGGAACATGGTCAAAATGGCCGCCAAAATCTGAAAAAAAGTAACAAAACAGGAGTTCGTTGTGGTTATGCTTTGCATTCCCAGATGTTTTATTTTGTACTTACAGTTCTTGAAATAATACATTTCAAAATAATACAATGGAACCCCCATAAGTAGAACTTCTGTAACTCGAATTTCTCTTCAACCTGAAATTTATTGCATCTCCTTGCACTTTGCATACTAATTGCATGTAAACTCATTATTTCTATAACTTGAACTAATAATCGCGCCCCTTGGATTTCGAGTTATGGAGGTTCCACTGTATTACATTTAGAAATTTGATATTCTTACAATGGTTAACTCATTGAACCTTGTAACCATAGTTACAACAATAAGCGAATGCTATGTTGACATGTTAATGCAAAATGGCAGAAGAGTTGGTAAAATGTTTTACCATCACAAAAACAGTGGGTAAAATAGGAAAACAACTGTGAGTATAAAATAAATGATTTTACTGTACAAACCCAGGTGACAAAATAGGCACGTAAGTCTGAAATAATTTAAAGCATTGTAAAAGTATGAATTTCTTAAAGTAACAAGTTGTAACAACACACTATGAAAAGCAATAAGAATGCAAGGTTAGTTTGTTTACCCCCCCCCCCCCCAAAGTCATCATGTGCTGAACATGTGATCTTTCTCTAATATAGCATCTGCTATGTTTGACAATTATATCCAAGAGTTTTCTTTTATAATGGCTGGAGTGAGATGAGATTTAAGTCATGTAATATATGAGCAAATCAAGCGAAATAAAAAAATTGTAGAAGAAAATGCATGAAATTATAGCCAAAAAATAATTCTTAGATTATGACTAGGGTTGGGTCAGTTGTAAATGATATATTTACGACAGTGATAAATGTAATTTATAACATGCCTATATTTACTACATTTGCGATATAACCTAGAATATTTTTTTACATAAAATAATGTAGTTAAAAATTAAGTTTTTTTTTTATTTTAATAGACTGTGCAAGTGCTGACGTCACACTCTCTTACTACTTTCCAAACAAAACATTTTCCTGTGTTAGATTGCATAAGAAAAATTTCAAATCTATAAAAAACAGTGTTTATTGTGTTTTACCTAATATGTAAATTGTATTGGTAAGTAATTATAGTTTATTTAATACTCTCTAGCAATACTCACTTGACTAGGTTATGAATATACATTAATCCTCCTTTCTCATTAAAATGTGATTTATAACTTAGCATTAAACGATGGCAAGTACATCATTCTGACTTACCTGTGTAGTAAGATTAAATAAAACACGATTAAAATGTTTCTCTAGAAGTTTAAAGTTCTCTTATGGCGTTTAATACATGGAAACGATTTGTTTGCAATTTGTTACAGGTTTGTATGGTTATAAAAATGTAAACAACACGGAACGCTTCACAAATTGCGAGTTACAATGCAAAATCTAACCTAAAATCTTACATTAACCTTGAAGTAACCAATCGGGAAATCTACTACATTTACAACATTTGTTTTAACTACATTTTTAATTTACTAGATATGTGGTAAATGTCGTAAATGTAGCAAACGTAAAAACAATTTCTGCAACATTTACCCAACCCTGGTTATGTCGGTTATATGTCTTTTACAATCTCCTTCATTGTCTATTATTTTACTCACCATAAGTATAAAATAATAATTACATATTCTTATGACATGTTTTGTATTTGGACGAGACTAGTGCCGGTTATTAACATAAATTCTGATTCCGACATGTTTTAATTATGCAAATGAACTTAACTGTTAACCTTACTTTTTTTTAAAAATTTATCTAACCTCACTTTATGTGTAAATCTAAGAGTTTCTCCATATGCTTCAAAGCGAATCAAGCTAACTCCATTTGTAACTTGTGTTAAATAACATCTGGCCCAATTTTCAAAGGTTTATTTAGTACAGTAAACAAAAAAGTTTTAAACAATTAACTTTCTGGTTTTTTACTTCACACTATACAGTGTGTCCAAGATAAGGATGCACAGCATGAGGATCTTGGAAACGGTAAGAGATACAGGATTGGTTAAATGGGATGAAAGTTGGCTATTTATAGGACCTTTTTGTTGGCGTTTGCAAAATCTAGATAGATTTCTCGGTTTTCATTGTTATTTTTTCTTTCCTTTATTTGAAGAGATATCAGAAAACTAAAACCACTTTTCCATTGCCACTTTTTGTTCTCTATTAAAATACGCTAACAAAATTTCTGTACAACGTTTCGGCTTCGAGTAACCATCATCAACCTCATTTTTTTAAATAGGCGGAAAAACAATTGAAAATTGTTTTGAATAGCTCTTGTTGTCACGATTCTAATGATGTGAACACGATAGGCTTATTTTGGTTTTGATTTTTTTGTGTTGAATGCTGTTGTGACCAACTGTAATAATTGCTGTTCATCTTTGAAATTTTGGTTGGGCACATGATTTTTGATATAACCCCAGAGGAAAGAAATCTAACGGTGTTAGATCAGGTGATCGTGCAGGCCAGGGTACTACAGAATGCATTAATTTGTAGCATAAGAAATCAAAATAACCCTATCATGTTTACAACAATAGAATCCTGACAACAAGAGCTATTCAAAACAATTTTCAATTGTTTTTCCGCCTATTTAAAAAAATGAGGATGATGGTTACTCGAAGCCGAAAAGTTGTACAGGAATTTTGTTAGCGTATTTTAATAGAGAACAAAAAGTGGCAATGGAAAAGTGGTTTTAGTTTTCCAATATCTCTTCAAATAAAGGAAAGAAAAAATAATAACGAAAATCGCAAAAACTACTTTTTTTAAAATATCTCTGAAACTATCAAAGACATCTAGGTTTTGCAAATGCCAACAAAAAGGTCCTACAAATAGCCAACTTTCATCCCATTTAACCGATCTTGTATCTCTTACCGTTTCCAAGATCCCCATGCAGTGGCGTAAATATAATTTCAGGGCCCCCCGCAAGGCCCGCAAACATAATTTAGAGGCCCCTTAGTATTTTATGATGTAGTATAATAATATTTAAAAAAAACTGCACTTTATACTACATTGTATTTTTAAACATGTGGTAGCAGGTACTTATATAACAAAACAAATGAACTGGACAGTAGAAATTTCGCTTATTCAGACTTTTCTAATTACATGGCTATTTCTTATTTCATATTTGTAAACGACTGTGGGGCCCCCAAATCCTTCGCCCCCCCGCATTGCGGACTTTTGCGTCCACTGTCCCCATGCTGTGCATCCTTATCTTGGACACACTGTATAAACTGACCGGCAAAAAAAACGGCCACTCTGAAATATCTCCAAAACTACTATTTTAATCAGTGATTGTTATTTGATTTAAGAACCATTCACTGTAGGATGTACAAATTAGCTAAAAGAAGAGACAAATTAATACAGAATTTAATTTAATTTAGCGGTAACAAAAACAGTTTAAATATGATACTTTCTTAATTAAAAACAATAAATGTTCCTGTTTATAATGGACCTCCTGATAATTATTAGTAGTGTGTATGCCCTCCTCGAGCTTGAATTACATCATTCAACCGCCGTGGCATTGAAATTAATAATTTTCAAAGTGGTTTTGCGAAATTATTCAGGGTGGCCGGTTTTTTTACCGGTTAGTTTACAATACAAAAAATTATTTATACAAAGATAGGGTCCGTGATCTTCAATTTTTCTTATTTTTGTTTTTATACCTCCAATCATGCTTTGGACAACCTTTTATCAATCTTTTACACAGTAGATGATTTTTTTTTAAGTTGCTGAGCAGTTTGTACTTGCCAACCATTGTTGTATACCTCGAGAATAAACAATGACCAGAAATTCTCGATAGACCGAGCTTTAGGTATGTTAGGAGGATTTGTCTTCTTAGGAACGTATTTGATATCATTGTCATCAAGCCATTGCAGTGTCTTTTTCACGTAATGACTTGATGCCAAATCTGGCCAAAATATAGTATTTTCGTTTACATGATTTTTTTCAATGAATTTTTTTAATCTGTGTAAACACTATTTTATATAAGCGTCAGCGGTGATAGCTTGTCTTCTATTTTTTTGAACATAAATTGAAGAAATTCCTTTTGATGAAATAGCACACCAGATCAGAATTTTCATCTCAAATTGGATTTACTTATAAATTTTAGATTAGGTATGTTTCTTCAACATTTTCTGCATAAAATCCTTTATTTTGATCCAAGCTGCTGCATGAAAATGTAAAATATTTCTCATCATCAAGAATAATTTCAACATCTTTTTTGAAATAATATTTTCTAAGCAAACAGCATTTTTGGGATTTCTGCTATTTGTTTTTCAGTATATCTTGGGACAGTAACTCTTCTTTAAAATTTTCTATACCCCTAATTTGACAGTTTAAATTTATTGGCTAACTTCCTTGTGCTCGTTCCAATTGTATTCTTGACGGCTTCAACTAGTTTTCTTCTTGTGCATTATTTAATTTGCTTCTTTGTCCACTTCGAACAGCTTTATGCACTAGCAAACCTTGATCATATCTTCTAAAAATGTTATTTAAAGTCTTTCTGTTCACCTTTTCAGATAAAAAGTGTTGTCTTATACTATTTTCATCTCATTGTCCAAGCATATCGTGAACTCTTTTTCTTAGAAAATTCTGCCCACTTACTTTCATCGCAGTACTTTCTAAATACGCAATGGCTTTGTTAGCTACACATTACATGTACAATAGGCAATTTCTTAAAAATCAGCGCTTTTCAATTGTTTAAGTATGATGTCAAAGGTGGGCTAGATGTTATTTAACACATGTTATAGTAGACCAGTTGACAAGGTGATCAAACGTTGCTAAATTAAATATACAGAGCAAGTCTGTAACTTGGAATAAATTCAGTAAATCATAGACAATTTTTTTTTTGAAAAATGCTCTGTATTAGTAGTAGTATTTTCAGTTGCGGTCGTTTTTATTAAAAAAATATTCATACAGTATGTCCCAAATTTCAGATATGACGTTATCGATAATTTTTTTAAATAGCAACCTAGGTTTTTTAGTGACTATTTTTAAAGCGCATATCAAGTAACTACTACCTGCCAAATTTCAAATTTTTATTCCGCGCCATTTACAAGATATTAAACAAAAACGTTTTATTTGAAAAATAAAAGACATCTAATTCATCTTAATAGTTTTTCTCTAATAAGTGCTGAAAATGTTGTCCATTCACTAATTGTAATGGCCACCTAGGTCTCCAGACCTCACTCCTATGGACTACTTTTTATGGGGGTACTTGAAAAGCAAAGTTTATAAAACGAGGCTGGCAAATTTCGAGGAATTGAAAAACGAATAAGACATGAGTGTAAGGCAATTTCCCCTGAAGTTATTAGAAATGTTCAACAAGAATTTCAGTTCTGTTTAGGGTATTGCCAATTAGTGAATGGACGACATTTTGAGCGCTTATTGAAGAACTGTTAAGGTGAATTTAGATGTCTTTTATTTTTCAAATAAAACGTTTTTGTTTAATATCTTGTAAATGGCACAGAATAAAAATTTGAAATTTGGTAGTTGGTAGTTACTTGATATGCGCTTTAAAAATAGTCACTAAACCTAGGTTGCTATTTAAAAAAATTATCGATAACGTCATATCTGAAATTTGGGACATACTGTATAAATATTTTTTTAATAAAAAAGACCGCAACTGAAAATTCTAATCGAAGTGTCCAAGCATTTTTCAAAAAAAAAAAAATTGTTGGTTAACTGAATTTATTCCAAGTTATACTCGCTCTGTATAATATTGCTGGCTCAGTATCTAGTGCTTATAAAGTCCTACAGTCTGTTTATAAGTTTTTAATTTCATTATTTCCTCGTTATCTTTGTTTGAAGTCATATTATTTATTTAATTTCTCTTTAAATCGTAAATGTACAAGTTTTTAAAATTAGTTGACAGATTGACTGTGAGCGAACAATACGCCTTATCTACATAGGAAAGACGTTACAGATAGGAGATATTTTTGCTCACAGTCTAAATACTACACAGCCTAAAATAATTACTTGTAACTAAATTAAAGTTACCTGAAATGGGTACAGTTAAGACATTTTTAAAAAATTTGACATTGATTATGGGGAATGAATATGCAAGAATTTTAAGTTAAAACTATTAGTTGGTTTTGTATTATTTGAGATGTGTGGGTTACTAAAATTAAAGTTAGAAATCTATTTGCCATATAATTATGATAAAAATTAGAAAGAAAAATACAAGAATATTTAAAAAAATTATGTAATTGGACCCTATTTGATGTCTAGAATAGAGTAAGTACTCTGAAATTTTGTTTTGTTCAATTGTTTTCAAGTTAAAATAAAACACAATTTTTTTAAATGGCAAGCATAGTGGGTCTTGACATCTGAATTTGCTGTTTTACCATATTATTATGTATGTATTAATGTAGTTTGCATAATCTAGCATGTTTTATAATCAAACTAACTTGATTACAATAAGTAGGTTTATATTGATTATTTCATACATACGTTTCAGAGTCAATCAGAAGACTGTATTGGCCAACCTAGATAAGTTTCAAAATGATAATATTTTGATAATATTGCAAGTAGGTTTCCCATGGTAACCCTTTTGATTTTCAAAATCGCATTAGTATTGTTCGTAATTTAATTGCAGCAATTTGCATATTAAATAAAATTTGTTACTTTTTTTTTATTTTGTATTCATGAAATAATCTTGCAAAATATCACTCGAGATATGGAATTTTTTGAGTATATTACTTATGCGCCCTGCACACTATTTTTGTGCAACATGCATTTGTAATATAATGGGGTCGTTTCCTAAAATATTATTTTTGCTTATTTGGGTTGCTTTCGCTTTAAATTAACGCTGGCTTTTTTTCAGATTTTTTCTGCTTCTATTTTCACTTGTTTTTTCAATTTCAAATTTAAAAAGCTTTTCTCGCCACTCCTGTGACATCACAAGTCTTTGACAATATGACAACGCTGAAAACTGGAGTGCTGTCGGTATTATAGGAAGCGCTTAGAAGTTTGAATTTTATTGTTGAGGTTATGCGGTATTATGTTATTATATATATATTATATATTATATTTACAACGTTTTATACAAATACGCTAACCACTAAATCATAAAACAATAGTCAATAACAGACGTAAAAAATATAGATAATTATATTATCTTTGGTTGAAATCGACAAAGCGGAGAAACCCGACAACTAACGAATGACAGCAAAGACACAACGGATTGCGACGTTGTCAGCTCTACTATTTGTACAGATCGTCTACCGACGAACTGTGACATCACTAGTAAAGAAAAATTATTTTATTTCTTTATAGAACTCTTTAGTTATCATATTACTGAAAAAACTGTTAATGGATATTAACTATATATTCTGTCTAGAATGATAATATCTGTTTAGATTTCAATAAATCCATTTCAGGAAACGACCCCATTGATAATTCCAGATCTCTTGTGTTATTACTATAGAATATTTCTGCTTGGTTCTGCGTTATTGGTACTTTTATATATTTTTTATGTAGTTAACCCTGACTTATCAAGTGACGCTTTGCCATTTTTGCATGTGAGAAAATAATTTGAACTTCAGTTATATTTTTTTTGCAGAATCCCAATCAAGATTGCGTTTTAATGATTTTTTAAGACTTTTGACTAATTTAGATGATTCCATTAAACTTGGCCAAGTCCTAAAAGCTAGCATTTTGCAAACCAGTAGTGTTTGTTTATACAGCATTTTAGTAATATACTGGAATAATATGTACAATGAAAGCAGGTATGATGCCCATATCACATAGGGGTAAATACAGTGTGGGCATTCCACAAAAGCAAAATAATTAAACAATATTTAATTAGAAATGCTAAAATATTTCAAGGTTAGATTTTTGAAGTTGACACATTTTTGTTTATGACAATCAATGTCAATAAATCAATTAGCAGTGAGTTTGCAGATTGGTGAATTTTATATGATCACTGTGGTATTCATTATTGCAGATGTACTGCAGCATCGAATGCATTGGTTCTGATCTCGGAAATTGTAAGAGATACGAAGTCGGTTAAATTAGAAAAGATTTGGCTATTTTGGAGATCAGTTTACTTATGCTTTTGTTTTTTCAAAAAAGTTCGAGGCTTACTAGATATTTGCTAAAAACGAAATTATTTTATTTTTTTAAAGTGAAATATCTTAGGAACGAGCAAAGATAGAAAAGAACAACAAAGAGGGTGTTTTAGAGAATTTACTCCGAAACACAAAAAAATTATTTTCGCAATTGTCTTTTGTTTTATTCCGGCGGTGAAACGTAAATCCAAATTTTTTCTAATGGAACGCCTACTTGATTTCCATATTACTGAACTGCACGCCTTAAATGCTTTTCAGTGGTACATGATTTGAGTTATGAAGTGAAAATTATTTTTCATCATTGCGTGCCATGACATCTAACACACAAAGTCGTGGAGTTTTATCAAAGAAATTCATTTGTTATGTAAAACTTGCTAAAACAAAATAAATACGCTTTTATGGGGCATTGGATGCTTAGCTTTTTTTGCATAAGATTCATGCAACACAGTTTATTTTATGAAATTTGGTATCCTAAAATGATCGGATTTAAAAATCAAAAATGCTACATAATCCCATTGAATACTTACATGCCAGTAAAACTAACAGACAGAAATCTATACTGAGCTTAGTTAAAGTTAAGGAAAGCATAAATGGATGCTGTTAAGTAGGCTTTTGCCCTGTCTTTTATATTGTCTGATGATAATTTAAGGCATTGAAAAAAGGAATCATAAAGTATAATTTTGAGAATACTATGATTGCAATTTTCATTTAATGCCTGGGTACATAGGATATTGCTTAATTAGTTACTACATTTTCTTTTCGAGTTTTTATTTTATGTTTTAAAATCCCCTACCACCTTTTTTATTCATACAGTAATATTTCAACAATGGATTCATATTTTCAACAATTTCAGGAAGGCGCTTTTGTTGATTTTTAATTGATCTTGCGATAAGTAATGAGAACTTATTGTTAACTTCTTATTTGTATAAAACAAGAGCTTTAACAGATGCTTCGTAGATGAAAATTTATATTCGACTTTCATTTATACAAAATTCTACTCTGTACTGAATAATTTAAACAGATACAGTATTATCTGCTATTGCTATTTTATTGTTATATATCCTGCCGGCACCCATTCTTTCATCTAGTGAGAACCGGCATAAGGCTTGATTACATTAGTTTAGTAAAAACCAATGTTGGCAGCCATTTCTTATTATAAATAGGAACCGGCGCCGGTAGCTGTTTGTTTGTTTAGTGGAACCCACCGGCAGCAATTTTGCTATCTGTAGTATGATAATATAATATAGTAAATGTTTCAAACTAAATGAGTATGAAACATTTAAAATGAGATTAAGTGAGTATGAAAAAAAACTTAGTTTTGTCATGTCCTTTTTTGTTATTGAGGTTATGATCTTATATTACTGCTATCTTGTTAGAAAAACGGGTATATTCCTCCAGCCATCTAGAAAGCGAGTCCGAAATCGAATTTGTTTTCATTTCTTTTTTTAATTTAACAATCAAAATAAAAATTTATATTTGTTACTTACATACTGAAGATATTCGCGATTCTTATCAACTAATAGATGTCGTCGTCGAGTCAAAGAAATTGCCACCGCAGGTGGCTGCCATTTAGAAAATTGAATTTCTTTATGACTGGGGTGATGAAAAAATGGGCGCGAACGATGTCAGGCACCAAGCAAACCGCACGCAAGTCCACGACGATGATGTTGTTGAGTGGCGACAGCGTGGTAGGCCGCGCGCCGGTTCGTCCAGGATTCCCGACGACCAAGGTTGCCTATAAGGGAGGCATGCCGAAGGACACCCAGCCAGCCGCCGGAAAGGGGCGACCGTGGGGGTGATCGAGATGACGTTAAATCTTGTACATATGGCGGAAATAGTAGTCAACAATAGTTCAAACACCACTGCCAAAGTTAGCGATAAATCTCCAGATCTGATGACCTGAAATTTTTAACTGTTTCTGATGACGTGATTAACTGTTATTGCAACAATGTTCTTCACTATTGTACATTTTTTCAAGTTTTGAATAGATGTCGCCCACTCTGTGCAAATCACCAATAATTAGTAGCATTTGAGTCTTACTAGAAATTACATCAACTTTTTGATTTTAAATAGGACATACTGTATATTTCTGTGTACTATTATGTAATCTGCATCAAATTCTAGATACATCCATATCTTTAAGTCAATATATCTTATCATTCTTAACATTTCTTTATGACTTAATCTGAGTGATTATGAATCTTAAGAGGCTTTCAAAGTTTATTTTTTTTAATTTGTTTAAATTTAGTATACCTAGGTTTCAATTGCTGATAAACAAAATGGTAATGTTGGCTTTTATGATTATGGTAAAGGACTTTAGCTATGTTACTTCGGCAAGCTGCTGTTGCTTATAACTTGTTTTTTGTAGGCTTTTTGGAATTTTCGAACATGAAATTGGAACAACATGTAAGGATGGGTTTCTAGGGTCAAAATAGGTCGATTGAGTCCAACTTCCAATAAGCAAAATTGCTTTCTCAAGAAGTTACAGTATTGTGCAAATTAATGTGAACACAGACAATTTTTTTATTTGAAATGGGTATGAATTAAGGCGTTGTTACAATATATCTTAGTCATTTAATATGATATATGTCCTTCTTTGGCTTTAGTAACACCTGGACTCGTCTTGGCATGGAGTCATTTAGATTTTTGCAGCTTTTCTTTATATTCTCATCCTGATGTCATACTTGATTCACAGCGTCGACCATTTTAGATTTTGTTATACAGTCTATACTTTATACTCGAGCCTTAGATATATACCACAAGTTCTCATACCAAAACCTGGCAAAACAGATACGTCAAACATAAGTAGTTTTAGACCTATTAGTCTACTACCAACATTAGGAAAAGTCTTAGACAAAATTATAACACAACGTGTAAATTATTTTCTATACAAACAAGGAGGTTTTAACAAAAGACAATTTGGATTTCAAGAGGGCAAAAACTGTATACAAGCAATAGAAAAAGTTGTTACCACAATAAAAGAATGTAAAAATAATAAAATGTATTGCGCCATTCTAGCATTAGATATTAAAGGGGCTTTCAATAATGCCTGATGGCCAAGAATAATTTGGGAACTTGAAAGAAGGGAATGTCCAACAAAATTAATAACAATTATCAAACATTATTTCACAAACAGATATGCTTCGGTATACTTACCAAATGAAGTAATATCAATTAAAATCAAAAAAGGTTGCCCACAAGGATCCTGTTCAGCACCAATATTTTGGAATATTATATACGAAAGTATATATAGGGTTAAGCTTCCAGAAGATTCAGAAATCATAAGTTTTGCTGACGATACATTGTTAATAATTAAATCTAAACAATTTAAAAATCTCAAAGAAAAAGGAAACATCGCACTTAATAAAATTTTAGATTGGGCTAACGAAGAAAAATTAAATTTTAATATAACTAAAACGCAAGCTTTGTTCATTGGAAAACATTCAAATCAACAAAAACCAATATTTCGAATGGGAGATCAAAAAATTCGTTTTAAAGACACGCTTAAATATTTAGGAATTATTATCGATACTAAATTAAGTTGGAAAGATCACATCAAATATGTCAGTAACAAATGTAAAGAAATCTCAAATAAATTAATAGCAGCAGCAAGATTGACTTGGGGTCTTAAAGGAAAAAGTTTAAAACTACTATATGAAAGTATCATACAATCTAGTATTGCTTACGGTGCAGAAATTTGGGCAAACAATCTAAAAGTTAAAGATGTAAATTCTCTTCTCAGCACGCAAAGAATATTAACAATAAAATCGGCTAATGCCTACAAAACTGTTTCAACCGAAGCCACATTAATATTAAGCCAAGTATTACCAATAGATTTATATTTGAAAAGCAAAACGAATATTTTTAAAATTATCAATAATAAAGCAGAAATTAACTTACTAAGACAAACCGATATAATCAATAAACAAATAGAAGAAACATGTCTGACAATAGACATACATCCATCGTTATTACGGAATTTTAAATTTCAAATTTGGATCTCGTTTAGACAATGGAAACGCAGGGGCATCATTTGTAATTTACATAAATAATGAAGAATTTCTATACGAACAATTTAAATTAAATAACTGGTGTTCCATATTTCAATGTGAAATGTTTGGTATTAAAAAAGCTTTAGAATATATTAAAGAAAACAACATTAAAAATTTAACGTGGAATATAATAACCGATAGCAAATCTGTTCTATTAGCACTAGAAAACATGAAAAAACCAACAACATTACAAAAAGAAGTTTGGAGATTGTTTACAGAGTTAACTAAACAAATTATTTTAAAATTTTACTGGGTTAAAGCACACGAGGGTATAATTGGAAATGAAAGAGCTGACAAGATAGCAAAAAAAGCTGCTAATAATAATAAATACAATAATCAACGATTTTGATCAACTTCCCAAAAGTTTTGTTGTTAAATATAAAATAAAAAACATGATTTTAAATGAATGGGATAAAAGATGGGAAAAAGCTAAAACAGGACGACCAGTGTATAAATTTATACCCAATTTAAGAAGCCGGAAAATAGCAGGTGAACTAAATTATTTGACAGTATAACTAATTACAGGACACGGAAACTTTAAAGAATACTTAAACAGAATTGGCAAAATTAACGATGACGAAACTCTCTGTTCTTGTGGATAAATTGATACTGCTACACACATAATATTAACATGCAAAAACGAAGAACAAAATAGACAAAAATGCGAAAGTAAATTGATTAAAATGGGCCTAACTTGGCCGACAAGTTTAGAAGACATAACTATGTTGTCTAATGAACACGACTGGCGGGAAATTTTTAAAGAGTTTACAAAGAACGTTTCCAAATTAAAAACAAAATAATATTTGTATTAATAATAATTATTATATACCTTGATTTTAACTTGTTCTTGTTATCGATTTACGTCTAATAATTAATTTGATTTCTTATCTTTAAAGATCTTAAAATTCTTCTTTTTTTAAATGTTGTTATACATAGGTGTATACCTATGAAATGAGACTTTTTTTTTCAATTTTAAACGTTTATTAACAAAAAATGGTTACAAATTTAATCTTCAAAATAATAGCCATCGCTAGCGACACATTTTACCCATCTCTCAGGCAATTTGTGAATGCCGCGCCAAAAAAAATTGGCCGTCTTTGGCCGCAAACCAATCATCGAGCCATTTTTTTGGCTTCTTCGTGAGAATTGAAGCGCTGCTCGGAAAGTGCGTGGCCCATCGATGCAAACAAATGATAATCGGAAGGCGCCAAGTCTGGTGAGTAAGCCGCATGCACCAGCGGTTCCCAATCGTACGTCTCCACCAATTCCCGGGTCGCTCTTGTTCGATGTGGTGGTGCATTGTCATCAAGAAAAATTACTTTGTGACGCCAATCGGCATATTCTGGGCGTTTTCGGTGTATAGCGCTGTTCAAATCGGCCAATTGTCGTTGGTAGCGTGCACCGTCAACTGTTTCACCTGGTTTTAATAGCTCGTACCAAATCATACCATGCTGATCCCAGAAAACACACAGCATTGCCTTGCGGCCGAAGCGATTTGGTTTGGCCGTTGATTTTGGCTTGTGGCCGGGCGGACCATACGATCGTTTACGCTTGGGATTGGAGAAATACACCCGTAACGATTCGATGCAAAAAAGACTTCCTTTTGAACCGGGAGAGCAGCATTTCACAAGTGGTTTTTCGGTTCTCTTGCTGCCTTTCAGTCAGTTCATGCGGCACCCATCTTCCGACCTTTAAAATCATGCCCATGTCTTTCAAACGTTTGCAAATGGTTTTTTGGGTCACTCCCAACTGCTCTGCCATCATTTCTTGCGTTTGACCATCGTCTTCATTCAACAATGCTTGCAATTCGGTGTCCTCAAACTTTTTCGGTGGCCGGCCACGTTCCTCGTTCTCCACGCTAAAATCACCACTTCGGAATTTTTCAAACCACCTGAAGCACTGTGCTCTGCTTAGAGCATGTCCACCGTAAGCTTCTATAAGCATTTGATGAGCTTGAGAAGCGTTTTTCTTCAATTGATAACAGAAAATCAACGATGTCCGCAAATCGTAGTTTGAAGGCACGAAATTCGACATTTTTAAGAGCGAAAAAAATGCGTTGTTGTATGAAACATCACAAACAATGAATTGAATATTGTTGACAGATGACAGACGAAAAAAATAAGACATTTGGGACAGTTTAAAAATACTCCTAGCGACATCTGTGGTCTAATAGCTGAAAGTCTCATTTCATAGGTATACACCTGGTATGCTTACTGTTTTAAATATTCTGTTTAATCAATTATTCTTTTTACCTTAATAAGTAGATTATTTTCGTTATCATATCTTATTTCATAAATTCAACTTTTAATATTGTTTTTAATATGTTAGTTATATTCATAATTTCTTATTCTTTTACTTTGTCTAATATTTTATTTAATCAATTAATTCTTTTACTAACCCTGTATATAATATAAAGTTATAGAAATTTATAATTATTATAGTTAACTAATAGTAAATAAAATAGTGGCACACACTATTGTTTAAAAACATGTAATTATTAAACCATCAATAAATATGCTGTATAGGTGTCTTATGGGAGTTTCCAATCTAGCAACTGACTGACACAGTCTATGCAGCAGTGCCGCAGAATAGTGATGATTGGTAAAGTTCAATTTTTGAATATAGACCCGTTTAGAATTAAGTGCTTTAGTGTACAGTTCTAGTTAAGAAATGACTGTTGTCCGTAGTAGAAGTAAGGGACTGTACACTGCATCACGGTCGTCCAGAAAACTCAAATTAGAAATCCGAAAGTGAATTATTTGAAATATGTTTTATTAGTAATGTAGCATTATTACAAGAGTTATTGTCTTTTCTGATCGTTTATCATTCCTTTTTTAATGTGTATGATGCAGAACCATAAGTTAAAATAGTAGATTTTAGAGAAATTAAATTATTTCTATGTTAAAGGATTTGAACCGTGGTGGGTTAACACTTGGCAGGCAGGTAGCCGTTTTATAATACTTTTACCTGCTTCGTTTATCTTTCTAAACATAAATGAATAGGAAAAGGATGCATACAGCAACACAACTAACGTGTACACGCTTATGGATGGCATAATATAAAAAGCATGGGCTAAAGGGAAATAGAAGATTTAAAGTTCTGGTGGACTTGTGCAGTCAGGATAATCCGAAACGGGTCTAAATTCAAAAATTGATCTATAGTTGGTAGTTAGATTAAAATGTTGGTTAGGCAACACACTTAACATTAACGAAAATTTAAGTCTGAAATATGAAATAAGTTGGTTTCTTTCTATTTGATTTGTTAAGGATTATAAATTATAATGGAAACCAGAAAAATATAGGAGATTTACTCCTGTAAATAGTAAATAGGAGATTTTAGTTAAATATAGGAGACTTGTATTAAATATAGGAGATCTGGCAATCCTAAATCCACCCTTAAATGTTGTTCCATTATTTTCCAGACACCTTGTATATTTAAAAAGAGTTTTGGTACATAATAAAAAAATAATTGATAAAAACTGAGTTTGCACAAGATTTTTAGCACGATTTAATTCTATGTGTTTAAGGTTAGGTGTCTTGACATAATAAATGTGATTCTTTGACATTTTATATTAGAAATCTGAAAACTAACATTAAATGACATTTGATGTACATAAATCAGTGGCTTAAGAACAAACATGCAATTCAGTAAATATGTTTCTTAATTTCACTATCAAATTTCAGTGAATGGATAATACTAGTTATAACTAACTTAAATCATTCTTTATTGCTTGTTACCATGTGATCAAATAATAAGGAATCAAGTGAGCCATGCAAATAATCCTAGAATGGTATAAATTGATTAAATCATTAACAAATAAATCTTTGTTGGCACTCGACAGTCCTACATTTTAGGTTATAAATGTAGAAAATACTAAATTAATTTGTTTTTGTCTCACTAACCTAAAGGTTAATTGAATGGTTCACTTGATATTTTTCCACTCAAATCTAAACTGCTTAAAAGCAGAAAAGCAATTGTATCCATGAAGTTGAACTCTAGTTAAATTTAAATGAACTATAACAACAATTGTTGAAACAATCATTGTCAATCAATTGAACGAAGTTTAAAATTATACCACAATTGTATAACTGGCCTTAAGAATTTCATCTTGGTCAACTCCTGTCTTACAGGATGAAATAATATTTGCCATTCCTCTTAAGAGGATTTTTTAAAAGCTTTATGAGCAATTTATGTTACAGTGAAACCTCTCTCAATGGACACCTCTACATAGCGGACACCTTTGTATTAAGCACAATTTTCTAAGTCCCAAAACACTTGAATCTATGAGGTTCTTTATAGCAGACACCTCTAATTATGGAAATTCTTTTTTGGCACGGACACTGTCTTATAGAGAGGTTTCACTGTATATATCTGAAACAAAGGAAATAAATAAATATATTCACGAATATTAAAAAATCTATAATATCTAAAAGTGAATTATTCATTCACACAAACAAAAGTGAGTCACTGTCACTTGCTTGATTAATAATACAGATATTTTACAGTCTTACGCTTTGTAATTAAACATAGTTTCATATGTTTAAGTTATTTTTATTGTATAATTTGCTTCTTATAGTACTTCCTCTGGTTACTAATTTATATTTGTGCACTGAAAAATTTTCTTTATTCTTAAATTTACATAGGATGTTTTAAAACAACAATGACCAACTTCCCGGGTAGGTTCTTCATGATGAGGCATGTTTCTTCATGACTTTTTTTAACTAATTATTGATATTTAGAACCGAGACAGGAAATGTATGAAGGTACTCAGATCTTGATAAATTCCCTATATTTTAAAATTATTTTTCATTATGCAGAGCATTCTAGAATAAAGTAGCAGCCCATATCAAGACTTCATATAAAAGATATTCTGAATACTCTCAATTCCATATTCAATGGTGGTTACAATATAACATGTTTAGAAACATTTATTCTGAAAACTAGAAAAAAAAAATCAACTTTAGAGTGCTAAAACTGTTTTGTTCAATTTTATTGTTTTTATTAAATTATTATTAAAATATGCTAGATCTACTTTATTCTGGAGTACTCTGCATAATGAAAAATAATTTTAAATATCTGTCTCATCACCTCCCCTTTAAGTCTGTCACTGTTGTTTTAAAACACCTGGTATATATATATTGCTATGATTTCTTTTCAGATTAATCCAGAATTACCCATAGCTAATAAAGGTGCAAAACGGTAAATTACATAATGAAAAAAAAGGAATAAAACATACGATTATCTTGAAAACCACCAGGTGTTTATGATAAATTATGAATAGTACATGTGAAGAAAGTTAGAGTTAAGAAGTGTGCTTTAAACTCCCCGACTTATGTTTGCTGTTGTTGTTTAGTTTTGATCTCTTTTTGTTTTAAGTAAGATTAGTTTTAATTTAACAAATATTAAATGTTTTTCTTTTCTTCATCATGTAAGAACTACTAGGATGTAATAAATTATTTTTTATATGCCAAAATCTTGCATATTTGTATAAGGTTTGCAAATATTTATATATCAAGGATATTATAAAACATCACGGTACCTAGTTAAATTAGAGCAGTATGATGTCTGATGTGCATGTTATATACAAAATTTATATTCTTTTGTCAGAAATTGTGTAAGTCAATCTAATAATTGCTCAATTTTTGAATTAAATTATTATTAAGGGAAAGATCTGCATATCAAAATACTGACTTTGTATTATGCTTTAACTTGAATAATTAATATGTTGGATGATATTTTAAGAATTTGTTTCCTTAGATTGTTTTTGTACTAAATAATAGTTATGTATCAGCTTTATAATATTATTATTATTATTACTGTTGTTCTAAGTATAATATCTTTTCTTGTTGTCGCAAAGATGTGTGTGTCTTTTGTCAAAGAAGTTTTTAATTTTTCTTTAAGAGAAATCTTTTTCTTTGTATTTTTTGTGTATATTTTTTTTCATATAAAATATCGATATCTTCAAGTTTTTTTTATTTTTTTTTCTCGAATCCCAATTATCACATCAAGTTGTAGACGAATCCTTTTTTTACTACAACTTAAGTATATTTTTAATAGGTTTCAAACCCTGTAGAGGTGGTGCTGTACCACCATTTAGAGAAATTCATATGCCAAGAGGAAATTTTATGGTGCGTGGGAGTTGTCCCTTTGCAAATTTTCATTCTAGCCGATGTATGGGAATGGGAGCAGGAGACAACCCTTTCCAAAATTCTGTCTTTTGGTAGATACTTGAATATTAGCAAATTTGTAACAAACTGTTTGCAGACTCATGATTTTTTCCTCCTGTATGTTTTGATACAATGAAATGATTTTAAATGTTTTAATATTATTGACTGGTTTCTTCTCGTGAGCTCTTCTTTTTCTAAAGACTGATTATTAAGATTGGTCTTTGTTTATTTTATAGAATGTGTTTGCAAGCAGGTTGTTAAAACCTATTTTTTTTTTTAAATTGAGTTTTGATGTTTTAATAAAAAGAAGACTGTTTTAATTTATTTTGTGTAGAATTTTCTGTTTTGTTTCGTTTTAGCACTTTGACATTATATTAATTCATATTTTTACACAATTTTTATCAATTATAACATGTCATATTTTTATAATATTATGTAAAAGAATCGTAAAAGATGATGTATTATCGAACATTTCAGAGATGACAAGATATTTACTTTTTTATACTTTGTAACTGTTTGTTTGGGCTAATTTTATTTTTCTATGGTGAACAGTTTTTTCTGTTCTGTTTTTACTCCTAACTTTTTGTATTGCATGCAATGTAAAAGTAGAATTAGCTCATTCTTCTTTTATTTTTTTTGCAATATTATTCTTAGTATATATTTATATTATATATTATTAATGTTACTTTTCAAAAATTTTATTGAATGATGTATTATGTTGTATTTATTTACAAGATGTTTTGTGTACAATATTTAATGAAATAAAGTATTGTCTAATATTAATATCTTCTTAAAACTAACCTGTGTATTAGTAATATATATTGAACGTACTCAGTGCTATTTCATCTTCTTTACATGTCCTGCAGAGCTTTTTGCAGTAGATGTATTCTATCATTTTAAGTTGAGATTTGGTAATAATAATGATCTATTATTTTTTAATACATTTGCACTGTCATAAAAAAACAGTATTATCAGCTACTAGTAGTAATTAGAAATGAGGTTTGTTATAACTGATGTCTTGAAAGTTGAAATTTACACATAAATATTTCTAATTTCAAAATACACAGTTTCATGTAATTCAATAATAAACTGTAGTTGTTTTTTAGTTATTGCTGTTTGGTTGATTGTTTTAAAGGTTTATAAATGATTTTGATTTTTCTGTCAAAATTAAATTGATATAAATATCTAACTTAACAAGACCTATCTGCTGTACTTAAGGGCGCATCTGCAATTTTTCTGGAATTTAAGTATTGATCAAGTTGGATACTGAACATACTCTATGTCTTTATCCAAAAGCTAAAGGGAGTATTTGCTATCTTAATTGCATATAAATGCTTTAGTTTTGCATATTTGCATCTGTTGGCAGTTAGCAAAATATTAAACCTCTGTTTTCTTGAAACAGATTTTGCAGATAATAGTAGAACTCAGTATGCTATAATAAATGAGATAAGCCATGATAAGCTAATATCTGTCTAATTTATAAAAACAAATTGAAAAATTATTAATAAATAAATAGACTTCAAATCAGAATTGCAAACAAACATCAAGTTACCATTTGTAATAAGTACAATAAGTACATACTATACCGTGTGTTCACATTTTCATGCTCACTATTGGGATCTCAGAAATTGTAAGAGATACGAAGTCGGTTAAATTAGAAACGTTTTGGCTATTTTGGAGATCAGTTAACTTATGCTTTTGTTTTTTCAAAAAAGTTCACGGCTTACCAGATATTTGCTAAAAACGAAATTATCTTATTTTTTTTTAAATGAAATATCTCAGGAACAAGCAAAGATAGAAAAGAACAGCAAAGAGGGTGTTTTAGAGAATTTACTCCGAAACATAAAAAAATTATTTTTGCAATTGCCTGTTTTACTTCGGCGGTGAAACGTAAATTCAAATTTTTTTCTAATGGAACGCCTACTTGATTTTCATATTACTGAACTGCACGCCTTAAATGCTTTTTAGTGATACATGGTTTGACATAGCTATTCTTTTGTTTTACCGATTTATGAAGTGAAAATCATTTTTCATCATAGTGTGCCATGACATCTAACACACAAAGCTGTGGGGTTTTATCAAAGAAATTCATTTGTCAAAGCAAAATAAATACCCTTTTATAGGGCATTAGCTGCTTATCTGATGCTATCTGTGAATGCTCAGTAAAGTATCTTAAAAGCGTCTTTTGTTTTGTTTTAGCAATTGTTACATAACAAATGTAATTTATCTGCCAGAGATCGATGATTTTCATATGTTTAAAGCCATGGTACACTAAGTGGGAAGTGCTTTTTATTAAAAAAATAAGATAATTTCGTTTTTAGCAAATATCTAGTAAACCGTGAACTTTTTTGAAAAAACAAAAGCATAAGTAAACTGATCTCCAAAATAGCCAAAACTTTTCTAATTTAACCGACTTCGTATCTCTTACAATTTCCGAGATCCCAATAGTGAGCATCGAAATGTGGACACACTGTATAGTATGTGCTTATTATAAACGGTAACTTGATGATCCAAGCTGTACAATGAAATAACAATTAAAATACCTATTATGTACAATCTAACAAAAAATATTTATGGCCAACCCTCATGCAAAAAAAAAACTGTGAACGTACAATAAGTAATTTTACAGGTTGATGCATAAAAACATCACACAAATTCTTCCTTGATTTACTGTAATAATGTAACAATGAAAAGTATTGTTTACATGGAAATTTGATTATCAACTATCAGTCTAGTTACTGACGTGCGGATAAACAAAACATACAACATATCAAGATGAAGTTGAACGTAGAAGTAAAGTGTGAAGTTCTAGGCTTTTTAAAAATGAAATGGTCGTATTGGGCTATAATAAATTATTTTAAAAATAAGAAAATTGCTTTAACAATTAACCAAATACGGAAGATCAAGAAATCTAAAGAGAGTTGTGGGAAACACGGATAAATTAGAAACCAGAGGTCGCAAGTGCAAATTGTCAAATCTGCAGAAACGTAATATAATTAAACAAGTTGAAGAAGAGGATCCACCAACGCAAACAACATTGGCATTTGAAAATAACGTAAATCAAACAACTGTTTGTCGTTTTTTAAAAAAATGACATAAGCAGCTGGTTAAAAAACCGATATGTCACCAAATCTCCAAAATGACTCAACAAAAGAGGTTAAAACGATCTTGGAAGATGTACATGCGTCTGAAACACGGTGGATGGAAAAACGTCATTACATCAGATGAAGCTTAGTTTTATTTACGTACCTGTAGGGGAAAACATGAGGTTCAATATGTTTCAAGAGAAAAAAAACGATGTGACACTGCTGTTTTCGAATCTGTCGCGCATCCACAAGGCATAATGGTGTGGGTTGGTTTGTCAGCAAATGGGCCGACAAAGCCTATTGTCATTGAACCAAAAGCTAAAATCTGTTCTTCCTATTATGTGAATAAAGTTCTGAAGCCTTTTCTTCGAGATGTTAAAAAATTGTATCCATCAAATGACTATATTTTCCACCAGGACTCAGCACCAGCACATCGTGCTAAAGCAACGCTCCTAATTTTAAGAGAACAAAATGTCAGCTTTATCAAACTGGAGCAATGGTTACCATCGTCTCCAGACTGCACACCCTGCGATTATTTCTTATGGGGTTACTTAAAGTCACAAGTAAATACGAGAAATATCAGAACTTTATGTGGCCTTCAAAAGGCAGTTCAGAATGAATTTAAAAAATACCCCAATCATTAATTAACAAAGCTCTTGCAGCTTGGCCTAAACGTTGCAGGTTAATTTACAAGAATAGAGGAGAACATACTGAAAAATATTTTTAAAATGTTGTATTCACATTCTGTTTAATACATTTTCAAATTTGTGTTACTTTTTTATGCATCAACCTGTAGAAAGCTTCGGTGGCTGTGATAGTTACGCATCTGACTATCAACCAATAGTTGCTATCCTATGAGAGGGATGTAAAGTAGTGAATCCCGCGTGACTACGATGAGTTGCACGTTAAAAATACCTACTGGCGTTGGAAAACCTCGGATTTGGCTAAATTTTAGTTGATGGCGAAATGACCATAGTAGTTGCAGCCACGAGGTTCAAGGGAACCGCGACCTGAAGCCTCAGCCACATAATAACAATAAGTAATTTTATTTTCAACACCAACTTGAGAATTTCAGTTTTAAAAATTTTAGGCATGCATTATTGTCACATTAACGAATATTTGTCAAAATTTGCCGTTCGCGTGCTACGCACACCCTGCACAAGTGCTTGGAACCGCACTGAGCAAGTTACGGTGAGACTGGTATCATTAATAATATAATCGTCAATAAGGATGCGCGCAAAGGTTTGTTGCCTTAGTTCTTTTCTATTCAGATCAAACAAGACGGAATCTTTCCATATACTAATTTATTACCACACAAAATTGAAACGAACGGTGAATAATTTATACATAAGATAAGGAAAAAAGAGTGTAGTAGAGAAAAATAAGAAGAAAGATGCAGTAACAAAAATGTTTGTCCAAACCACTAGAGTAATATCTAAAAGGAAACAATTAACATCAAACCATGTTCAGAATTACACAAGTTCAACTTCAGCAAACTGTTCCTTTACACTCTTCATCTGTTTTTATAACTATATCTTGATTTGATTGATTTTAATAATTATTCAGCATCTTCTACCACTAGCGATGATGATTTCTTTGAAAATGACTTACGGCAGTGCGTTGTAAAGGACAGAAACATGAGATCTGGTATATTTGCATTTAATGTGTTACATTTTTGCTTCAATTGTTAGTACTACGGTAACAAGGCATGACAAAAAGTAATTGAATTTAGAACAAATCTTAAATAAATAATCTCCATAGTAAGTAATTAATTAGTTAAAAAGGTCAAACGTAGATTATTACGTCCCAGGTGGATTCTTAAAGTTTAATGTGATAATCTATTGATATAATAAATCTTATTTTCGCTTTGTATGTAGCATCTAATAGAAAATAATAGAATTTTGATTTTCCAAGCATGATTCAGGTTGTATCTTATAATACTTTATTATCTTAATATCAATATTACTGAGAATTACTATAACTGAGTTTTTATAACAAAAAAATTAAAAAGAAAGAAAATTAACAATGGCAGAATGTAGCCAAAAACATGTAATATCACTTTTTGGCAGTATTGTTTCTTTTCCTGTTAGATCTTTAACAAAGAAGACAACGTGCTGTAGGTCCAACAGCGGTACTTTCAATTGGATGGCATTGGCTGAGAGCATCTCCATTGTATCCAGGCAAACACGTACAAACAGCAATATGTCGTCGAGGGTTGCACATAGCATTAACACCACATTGACCACGACAAGGATTTTGACATCTAAAAATAAATAAACAATTATAACTAGTATAAGTTCTAAAAATGTAAAATTGCCACTAACTTGTATTCAAAGCAAGCTTGATGGTCAGGACATTCATTGTCATCTACACATTCACCTCTTATACATCCAGTTATTGGATCTCCAATATATCCCGGATGACAAGTACATACTGGCCTTTCTTTGTTAGTTCTGTCGTAGCCAGGTTGACATTTTGCGTTTGCGCCACAAGGGTTCGGTTTACAAATATCCTCTGAAGAAAAAACACAGATCATGTAGATAACGTGAGACTTTTATTCAAGAAATAATTTTACCTTTAGTAAATGGTCTACACATTACAAATGGATCTCCAGTCATATCTCTAGGACAGGAACACACAGGCGTTATGCCGTTTCTCAACTCACAATTTGCATTTACTCCGCAAACACCCTCACAAGGATTTTTACAGGAATTGTAGAAACAAGCAGGTTTTCCAGGTGGGCAATCGCTGTGTTGTGTACATTCTGGTTGGCACGAAGACAACGGGTTACCGTAATAACCCTAAAAATTCAACTTTAAATAAAAATCAAAGTTTAATTCTAATATAAATAAACTGACTCTAGGACACTTGCAGACGGGAACATGGTTTTGAACAAAATCACATTCAGCATTAACACCACATTGTGAGCAAGGATTTTGACATTTAAATTCAATACAGGCATTTTGCGGCCCACATTCCGCATCACTGTCACATTCATGTCGACATCCAGCAACTGGTGAGCCATGATAGCCTGGTAAGCACTTGCAAGTTGGTAAATTATTAACTACTTCACATTGAGTGTTTTGACCACAAGGACTTAGATGACACAATTCCTCTAAAAGTATAAGTATAAACCAACATAATATCATTATTTACTTTTAACAATATTTTTTATTAATTCTACCTGGATCGAATCTTCTGCAGTTAGTGAATGGATCTCCAGTATATCCTGCTGGACAGGTGCAAATTGGTACGTGATTTCTTGTTTCGCAATTAGCATTTATTCCACAAACACCTTGGCAAGGATCGATACAATGCTCATTTTTGCATGCTAAATGACTTCTACATTCAGAACTGTCAAAACATTCCGCTCTAACACAATTGTAAAGAGGATCACCAGTGTATCCCCTTAAACACGAGCAAACGGGACGTCCGCCGATTGTTGTACAATGAGCATTATTTCCACAAGTCCTACCACTGCACATAGTAATCTGTGTTTGAGGTAGACTTCTTTGGCCACAGATACCAGTACTGCATCCTACTGTATAATAGGGTGACAGTGCTAAAAGAAAATAGT
The DNA here is from genome assembly GCA_011009095.1 of Ignelater luminosus. Lineage (NCBI taxonomy): Eukaryota > Metazoa > Arthropoda > Insecta > Coleoptera > Elateridae > Ignelater > Ignelater luminosus. The sequence goes on from VTPC01001510.1 coordinate 26,612, forward strand.
GAGAATACTTTTAAAAAGATACAGAAATCTTTATTGTAGAACGGTGCAAGTATTATGAACTTTTATTTCAATTTATGTTGTATTGCATATTTACTGAAAACAATGACATCTTACCAACACGTCTATAAAAATAAGCCGAATATTAATACACAAAATATTTTTTACTAACTCATACTACGCATTATCTTTCCAACGTGAGAAACATTTATGGAGTTAGACAATTCAAGATAACAAAGTAAAAACCACCATCCAGACGTGAAAAAATTAAGATCTGAAAACGCATCACTAAGGAATACGTACTGAAGGCAGAGCAATATAAGAAGAGGAAAAAGAATAGTCTAAAGACAAATAAAACCAAAGAAGGAAAACTAAAAGCAAAAAACGTTTTTATTAACTATAGCTATGGGGGTTCTAGTTCCAGCTTCCCAACTTTTTGGTAAGTTTTGAGGAAAACTAACTTTGATAAGGACAATGTCTGTACTAACTCTACAGCCATAAAGTAGTAACTCGTTTAGGTAACACAAATTCCTAAAGTTCTTCCTATCGTATGGTGCTCTATTATTAAAGTATCTATAACAGGATGTTATAGAGAAGGAAAAAAATAGAAAGATGTAAAGAACTTGCATTTTGCCATCTTGAAGACAAGTACACAAAAATGCCAAAAACTTTCAACTAAAGTAGAAAAATGGCAATAATAAAAGTCGACACAGTGATGTCTTATGCGCGTTAAATCAATGCCAATAATGCTTTTAAAGTCAAAAGAAAGCAAATGCCAAGAATCCAGTTATTATAATCAGATCAGAATCACAAAGAAATTTCGTTTTCGATGATAATGAGTCATTAACCTAATAAGAAACTATACAATCGACTTCGCCCTTCATTATTGATAGGGGTTAGTTAAAAGTCCAACAGTTTTCTATCTGACGTTGAATTTCTTCCTTGGAAAATTAAATTCCACTTTTGAGGTAAATCAATAATCACTATACTGGCTGTCAATGACAGTAGAGGCGCCTATATCTTTTTTATCATATACCAAAATAGAACAACGAAACCTGGCAGGTGACATTTACAGTTATTAAATGTCATTATCTGGCGTAGCTTGGAATCTTCTATAGCTTTGAGTTTAGTTGGAAACGATGTCAACTTTGGAATCAAATGAAATACTTGTATGTTCTCGTATATTTGTAATCAGATTTTGTTTTGTTTTTTGCTATACTTAATGATCTAGAAAGCCGAGACTACTTACAAATAATTTTCTTCTTATTAAAAAGTTCCCAAAAAAATTGGGCTGAATTGTCACGCTTGTTAGAAACATTTTTAGGAACTTTTAAAAATTGCAATATCTCTGGTATGTCTTGATTATTTTAACCGGACACCGACATTTTTAAAAGTATTTCTGACCAAACTGGATTAAACAAAAAGTTAATAACTGACTGTTATAAATCATGGAATTGTTTATGAACAATGTTAGTTGTTGATATCCTCGAATTTTTCGGGGATATTCCTCTTGTATATCGTTAACATCATTCCAATTCATGACTGCACAAGCAGTATACAGTACAATCTTCGTTTTTCTTTCCTTCATACACATCTGAAGAATAGTGACTGACAACACTGTCGTCCACCGCCAGCCCAAATCAAGGAAAAGCTTGAAGCATCTGGATAAACTTAGGATTTAGATAACAACAACCACAAGTAGCCAGTAACAGACCAAAGACATCAAGAACTCATCAGATTTTGCTGTTAACAGTTTAGTTTCAACTTCCAAGACACCAACAGTCTAACCGAGATACCTCCCGTGGTTTTGAAAAACACCGTTTACATCTTTTTTTGTTTCATCGGTTCTCTGCCTCAAGGAGGACCATTAACACTACAACAGATTAAATATCAAGCGTCAAAGCCAATAATAACTTCTAACTAGCACACGATCTTTAGCATCTGTCAATGTCGCCTCAAGAAAGACTCCTCAAATCGCGTTCTTCGTTGGACTATTGTTTCACATCCTCGCTGCCATATTGTTGTTCCAAGATTACCCTCCGCCCTCTTCTCTATGAAACCATTTCAGCTTTGCTAAAGAAAAAAGATTCTTCTATCATGGCCATTGGTTCTTTTGGAACCATAAAGTAACCTCGCCAAACAACAGCACTTTTAAAACTCGAGATTCTAAGCTCCAGTAAGTAAATGTAGAGAGAGAATGTACAGGGTGTTTAAATTATTTGTGGATGGGAATGGCCGTGTTATTTGTGAAAATATAAAAAAGCTACTTAAGTTGTGCAGAACAATTAATACAGCGTTTTAGAATTATTTCCAACGATACAGAATGTTTCATAAAAGAGTACTGATATCTTGTTCTTTTTTAAAGAAACGCCTACCTAACGTAAAAGGACGACCAATATAATTTGTAATCGCAGTGGCCTCTGGAAACAAGAAATTGCGCTTGTGCTAGATGCACACGTCAGTAATTTGTGTTGCTATGGAATCATGGCTTCAATTGAATTTATTAAAATATAAAATTACAACATGTAGTCCAGTCAATGAATGCCCAAAAGCGGGTTGTAGAAGACATGAAATGGGGGAGAATTTTTCTCTTGATGAATGTGTTGGGGGTAATTAGGGGGCAAAGATACTAAAAGTCCTTCAGGGGGGGAAGGGGGGTGGAAAGGTCCCTGTTTTCGGTTTCTTGCTTATAACTCGGGAACGGTGCATCGTAAGGTAAAAAGTGTTCCCAACAAAATAAAAGATAATTAAATTTTCTACAAGAATGTTAATGTTCCTTGTTTTCGTGTGTGTTATAGTTTTCGAGATATTCGCCAGCGAAAATCGATAATTCTTTGAAACCTTTTTTTGCCTCACATTTTTCGTCAAACTTGTTCTTCTAACTCTTCAACCTTATGTTTTACAGAAAAGTCGTTAGACAAAAAGTTGCAGAGCATTCAGTCTCTTTTAGAAATATGTGATAGTTTCTAATTTATCTTTTACAGGTCAGAAGTTACAGCAATTTGAAGTTTTTTGGATACATTTGGTGATTTCTCAAGAAAAGTCAATGAATGTCCAAAAGGGGGTTGTAATGAAATTCTTTTCTTAAGGAATATGTTGCGGGTAGTAAAGAGGCAAAGATACTAAAAGTCCCCGCCCCTAGCCCTGCCGCTTTAAGGGGGGAGGAGTGGAAAGGACCCTTTTGTCGGTTTTTCGCTTATAACTCGGAAATGGTGCGTCGTACGGTAAAAAGCATTCCTTACAAAATACAAGATAATTAAATTTCTTACAAGAATGTTTATATTCATTTTCTTCCTATGTGTTATAGCTTCCAAGATATTCGCCAGCGCAAATCGATACTTTTTGAAAAACTTTTTTGCTTCACATTTTTCGTCCAAGTTGTCCTTCTAACTCCTCAGCCTTATGTTTTCGGAAAAGTCGTCAGACAGGGAGTTGTAGAGCATTACATTTCTTTCAGAAATATGACAAGAGGGACCTTTCTACCCCCCTCCTAAAGCGGCATTGCTAGCGGTGGGAACTTTTAGTATCTTTGCCTCCTTACTACCCGCAACATATTCTTTAAGAGAAGAATTAATCTACAACCTCCTTTTGGGCATTTATTGACTTTTCTTGAGAAATCACGAAATGTATCCAAAAACTTCAAATTGCTGTAACTTCTGAACTGTAGAAGATAAATTAGTAACTATTGCATATTTGTAAAGAAGACTGAATGCTCTACAACTTCCTGTCTAACGACTTTTCTGTAAAACATAAGGCTGACGAGTTAGAAGGACAAGTTTGACGAAAAATGTGAGGCAAAAAAAGTTTTTCGAAAATTTTACCGTAGGATGCATCGTTTCCGAGTTATAAGCAAGAAACCGAAAACAGGGACCTTTCCACCCCCCCCGAAGCGGCAGGGCTAGGGGCGGAGACTCTTAGTATCTTTGCCTCCTAACTACCCCCAACACATTCCCCAAGAGAAAAATTCTCCCCCATTCTATGTCCTCTATAAACCCTTCGTTGACTGGACTAATGGATTTTTTTGCAATGTTACACTATCTAACTTTTAATAACGTTTTGGTATTATGTACAAGAAAAAGCTTTTATTATTTGTAATATAAATAGAATATTGCAACGTAACTCATGAAGTGCTTTTGAATTTCAGAATTGTAAATTGCGTAAGTATTTCTACTTCAAATAGGAAGAATATAACTGTAGTTAGCAAACTTGAAGTCCCATAACTTTAAACTTAGCCACAACGATATGCATTGTGTGTGTAAATGTGACTCAGTTTTTTTTAAATCCTCATTTAGCGTTTTCAGTTCTACAGTTCTAACCTTTTTTTTATGAATAATAATTGATTAATCTGATTATACAAGATGATTAAAAGCTCAAATCCTATATTTTATAGATTTCTTAAATAAAATGTCCTTGTTTCAAAACAGCATAAAATCGACATTCCTTTGATACCACACAACTCTAGTCTACAACCAACAATTTTTCCACTATACAGAAAAAACCAAAGTAAGAAGAGAAAAATGGAAGTTTTCAGTGTCAGTGCCAGTAAAGAAAAATGATTGAAGTGCCGTGTAGTATTAACCAAAAGTCGATTCTGTGCGCTTTGAAGTTACAACAGATAGAAAGTGTTATCTTTAAGAAATCGAAAAAGAAGATTTACATTTCTCGATCACCCTGTACAATGAGATCAATCATAAAAATATCATTATTATTAACTATAGTTCAAAAAAGTAAAATAAAAATGTATCTTTACAGCGCAGGTGTAATAACACGAATATTTTATATACAGGGTGAGCCATAATTATTACTAAAATGCTCCCTTAAAAAATATAAGATGTTGTAGAATTTCTTTTATTTCGTGTAGAATACATCAAAATAAAAAAATAGGAATAAACTAAGCAATGACATTCGTAATTATAGCAAATATTCAAAATGCCCACCTTTGGCCGCAATATAGGCATGACATCATCATTTTGCACGAAATAAAAGCACTGTTATCTTTCTAAGGAAGCATTTTGGTACTAGGGTATATTCGATTAATTCCTTTATTTTGGACTAAGAAAGTTTCACTTCAATCTTTTACACCTAATTAATACAGTAGTGTAAATGTCTAAAACTAGCAAAACGAGAAATCATAAATTAAATCTTAATATTGCAAAATTTCAAAAAATTCCAGTTTACTCGAAAACGGTGCATTAGTAAATAAAACTCATATAACTCTTGATGTAAATTGCTTAATTATTACAAGTTTTAAAACATATTGATATCTCCACTGTTATTTTGATTTGATTAAAAGTTAGAAAGTAACGTGCATAACCTTCGGCACTAAATAAAATCGATGAAGTTATGAAAATAATTGTAAGAAGAAGTAAGTAACACATAAAGTAGTGACACAAACATAAATTCGGATATACTTGCACCTCTCTAATGATAATTTTATTTTTAGCATTTAGCATAATTTACCTGTTTTTCTGTGTTTATTTGTTTTGTTATAACAGATATGGTTATTGTAACAATTTGAAAGATAGGTTCAGCAAAAAAGGCAAGGTGAAGAATACATTTTTATTGTTTATTTAGCCCACGATCCTTTATAATAAACAAATAGTTAAAGTTGTGCATTAATTGATTTTTAAAAGAGTGTAACCTTCACTTGAGATTTAATTATTATTACGCGTTTGCGAAATTCAATAATTATATAGCTGTGTTTGGTTTTCAAAGAGCCTTTTGTGTTGTGTTTATTTTGTAAATTAAAATTAGTAAAAGAAATAGTGGCTATTATAACGTTTTATATCCAACAAAAAAAAGAAACTAATTTCGAGATTGACTTAATATGTATAGTTTTAACATTTTAATGTTGAAAATAACTGTTATTTATTGCAATAGTAAAAATTAATTCCTCTCAAATCTGGTTTCTTTTTTACAGCTGGTTTTAATATTGTGTGGTTATTAAAGAATTTTCGCATTAATTTCCATTAACCACGTATAAAAACCTCTAGATCCGGTGGCTCTGGAATATTGAGCCGTATAGTAAGAGGAAGGAGCTCTATAGGAGGAAGCAGTGCCAGCAAAAGTAGTCTGGCCGTATTTATCCGTTATGTAAACTTGTCCTTCATATGGATTACTCTGATAAGTCGGTTTGGTTCTGTAATTACTGTATGCGTAATTCGTATATGGATTCGTGTAATAAGATCGATCGGAATAGTAAACATAGTTGTCTGATGGATAACCTGACAAAATTCTATATTCTCGATAGCTTGGCGTACCTAATGTAATCGATAACTGAAGAGCGAGAAGGACGCCCAGTATTACGAAATTGATGGTTCCCATCTGAAAAGAAGAAATGATAAACATTAAAAAAATTATCACAGATTTATGTTTCTAGTTAGACAAGCTATTTTTAATTACAAATTAGTCTGATGTGAGTGATTATTTCACACCTGGACTAAGATAAAATTTAAATTTTTAACAAACAAGTTGTTTTTTTAGAAATGTCATCTGTTAGTGATATGAGGATGATATCATTGTCAGCTCGAATTGTGTTTCATACATGGATTATTAACGGCAACTACCAACCTAAATGAGCATCGCATATTCTAAAACGTTAAATGAGTATAAAAACTAGTTTATAATTCTATTATTCAAATGTACCAGTTTGTTTTATAATTCTATGAATTATTGACAATAACGTTTATGTATATTTTTCTATTGACTTTTTGAACCTGTTCTTCAAAGATATTAATTCATTCAAAAATAAAATATTTTATCATTGAAACAAACGGGGATTAATTTTTCTTCTTCTTTTATTCGTTAATTTAAAAACCCCCACTTGAAAAACAAATAAAGCCATGGAAAAAATAAAAATAACAACTGATGATAATAATAATAAAAAAGTGATAACACTGCAGGTTCTGCAACAAGTGATTACGACGAAATAAGCTATAAAGACTGTATGCATGACGACAGCTGAAATCGATAGTAAAAACCAGAACGATATCAAAAAATTAAATAAACATTAACAAACTGTTTAACTTGTGGTCTGCAAGTATTACCAATATTACCTATTCTATTATGGTATATGTCAATAATAATACTGGAAGCATCAGCAAATCTTTTTATAATAAAATGATCTGAGGGCTGCATTTAAATTGAAACTACACACCAAAATTCTCAAAATAAAAAAAGAGAGAAGTTACTCATCCAAAGTGCAATTTCAAGGTTCTAAACGGCCGAGCAAAATATTAGGCTAATTGTAATTGTGCCCGACATTACGTTTCCAAATTGATTTGAAAATAAATAAAATTGGAGGAATAGACGCACACAGATTTAATATAAAGCCCTGGAAAATGCACCAAAGTCAAAGTACTGAAACAGTAAACAAATAAAACAAATTCTTTATCAAATGAATTTATAATACTACATTTCACCAAAGAATAAGGTTAGTTTTCGATTTGGAACTTCCTGCAAAAATAGTATGAACAGTGGGCAAGAGCTCAACAAAGCAAAACTACTCTGAGATCTGAAAAAGAGATTTTCAGTCAGATCAAGTGTTAAACTTTGTTTTTATCAGAATTTAAAAGTGGAGTTTTGACTCTAAGGCTGCAACTTTACAATAAAGATATCTAATTACATACTAGCAATTTAGGTATCATCTATGGAAAAGTAAGAAAAAAGACAGAAATCGTTCAAGAATAATCAGCAATAAAAATAAAGATGAAAAATAAATATTTTTGCAGCAATCTTTACAATTTGTGACAACACTGGAAAATCTGTTTCTTAAACCTCACTTAGGCCGCAGGTCGAACATTGCCCGTCTCTAGACTAGATGAAAAATTGAACAAAAACTATATTAAGAAGTATTCGATGCCACTAGTATAGAGAAACTCTATTAGAAACATCCAGATTTGTAACTTTTCCAATACAAAGAAAAAGATACAGGGAATCTAAAGACTGTAAGATAACCTATTCAGCACACTGAGGATATCAACTAGATGGGAAATCCCAATGTAAACCTATTTCTGAAAATGCATAGTACAAACCATTATTACGGCCAAATTGCACATTTCACAAGACAAAAAGTTTCTTTGGTATTATATCTAATGTATGTATTTATCTTCAGTGTAATTTTTCACATGGCCGGACTGTTTACTAAGTAATACGACTCAATGAATCAACTCATTAACGTAAATCCACTGAATCGCTTTCCAGATATTTATTTGTAACGGTTGGAAGTAATTCAAACAAGATTCTAATGTTTTTGTCTTCGATAAAAAATAGAAATATGGATTGATAAAAGCAGTTGGCGTAACAATTGTTAAGAGCCCGTCCGTGGGCACCTATGGGAGTCTTCTTTGGGCTTCGGGAGGATTCCTTCGAATCTAAGCTTGAAACTAAGTGTGAGGGTCTTCGTCGGACTTCAAAATAGACATGAAGATTTATCATTATTTACATCTTGTGAGAGGCCTTTTTCTTTGCGGGCTCTGGCATTGCAGGAGTTGCGGAGGTGGTTGTTACACCAGTGAACAGAAGTGTCTCTGATACCTATAAACCAGTGATCACGGATCAGTGGTTTTAGAATAATTGGTCTGTTATCTATTATACGCTATAGCAATTTTTTAAATTCAAAGTGGTATATTTTATTAGTTTTTTTATTAAGTTTTAATTTCTAAGGTAGATATGAATTATATCTCGTTTTAAATAGTTAAACTTGCAAGCAAACAAAGTTGAAGCAGTGGCGTGCGGTACAAAGAGAATAACAGCTGCCAACTCAAACCACACTTGTTCAAATTTGTAATCACTTATATATGACTGAACGTAACATCTAATTGAACTTGATTAAGTGCTCATTTCTTAACTCTCTTTTCAAACGAAGGTAACCTTAAATTTGCTGACTAATTCTTATAATTACGACTATGTTCTGTTGTGTTTGCGTAAATCCACCTCTCCATTTACTAAGCTCAAAATGACGACTTGAAACGAATTTGGCAGAAAGCAATTTATCTCATGCATCATGACACAAGTAAGCCAAGTTACTCAAAACAAGTACCTTTATTTGTAGATTCCTCTCGTTTTGTCTAATAGCACTTATTCTAGTTTCTAAATCTTGCTTTTTGTAGTTGCAAGATAGCTACTCTTAAAATATTTGTATTTTACAATAAAAGAAAGTGAAAAATCAATATCTAAGTAAAGATTGTTGCTCTTAAATATTATGTGGACGTCCAAATTCTTGATAACTCTGATGGGACATGACTGTTTAGAACCTACATCAAGATGGATAAATCTCAATCTTTAGTGTATTGCGGAGCACTTTGAGCACTTTCTACTTCACGAAAGCATCGTAATAGAATCCGGTAGAGTTAAATATCTTGACTGAAATAAACTTTGCGTAGTGCAAAAAGTCTATTTGCATCTTAGACAGAACTCGAAAAGCTTTATAAGCCTTATCTAGATTGAGTGCTAACACAAAAAAAATAGTAACATAAAATCCAATTCAAAAGCTTAATTATCTTGAAAAAGCTTGATATCATTTGTAAAAACCTGACTAACACTTAATTAAAAAAAATTATTTTGCGCAGCTTTATAATTTAAAAGACTTTTGTTTAATATCAAAAGCTTTATTTGGCTGGTAGGAAAGTTTAATATAACCCTGAAAAGGCTAGAACATTTTAACAGTAAGGCTCGGAATTCTGACTGGAAAACCTCAGCTGTTTAGGTCTTTATATCACTCCACCGTTTCTATTTTTAGAACACTATAAATTTTTATAAATATTTATAAATTATGTATTTTTAACTTTTGATATAAAGATTCTTGGAATATTATAGGTTTTGCCTTTGAGGAGCATTGGTGTATCGTGGATACTGACTGGGAACTAGTGGACTGTAAGCTTCTGGAAATTAATTTAGAAGAAGGCCATTTTTAGAAGTGTTCAGTTTTTCATTTTATTTTTTTTTTTTGAAGGACAGTCAAAGCAACATCTACGTTCGTACGATTAAATTAAAATAAGAAAAATAAACAAAATTAAAATATCACACTTTGCATGTTTTAAAACACATGATCTTAATCATTCTGTTAAAAAATACAACTGGAAATATCAAAACTAGAACAGTTTCAAAATGTAAAGATTCAATACGTCATCTCATTTTGGAAATAGGTCAGTAAGTGGTCTAATCAAAATGACAATCAAAAAGTTTTTATTTTCAGAAATCTTTAGATTAGAATAAGTGAATGAAAGGCGTCGTTCAGAAGAAGGATCTTACTCTTACTGACAATGAGAAAATATTAGAGAAAGTATTCAGAATCATAAAATACTTATCGATTAATTTGTAACATTCTAGTTTTAACAACATAAGTCAATAAAATTAAAGAAAAAAATCTGTAAAGATAAAATTTTAAGTAGCATCCTTGTGTCATCGCGTCATAAGTAGTTTCAATCTTCTTTTGCGGAATTATGAGCTAATAAATTATTGCACGAACTATCTGATATGATTTTGGTAGGTTTACTTTTTCATTTTATTATTAAAAAATAGAAACCAAACACTAAAATTAAGTAAAATAAACGTGTAGTCAGTTGGTATTCTTGTAACATTTTTCAAAGTGAAGTCATGGGAAACTTGTTACTGGATTCAAAGGATAGCTTTTGTTTTTTCGAAGCATACTGCAAACGATTTTCTTAACTGATTATTAATATAATACTTGCTCTCTCCTAACTAAAGAACAGTAGCAAGTACTAACTATTTTGGGAGTAAGTATAATTTGCAAAAGTTCAAGCTTTTCAAATTTTTGTAAAGTACCATCTTCAATAAACTAACTACCAGAAGAATCTTTACGAAGAACGTGTAGAGAAAAATCTACAGATAGACTGGTTACTTAAATTGTTATGAACGTATATATTACTACTTACTCTTGAAAAATGGTACGTAACACTCGAACAAAACACAATAACACACTGAATATTGTTACAGCATCTCTTTTGATCTTGAATTTAAAACAAGAAAAAATATGTCCCCCTCTCAAAGAATACAACTGAACAATTTGCATTTTGAGCTTTGACGTGTTCAAGTTAAACAAGGCCGATTTTCATAAGGAAACTTAAAAAATGCGTAGGTTTCATTCTGCGAAAAAAATATAGTTACATCATAAGTAACTTTTATGCAAATTAACTTACCTTATTTGGTTAATAATTAAGCAATAATAAGACTAATTTATTGATAGATTTGTTTGTTTGCACATTGTTTATCTTATTTATAAATTTTTAGTGATCGTTTCTCTGAAAAAATTTGACTGAATCTTATCCATTTATCCTTTATATCCTTGTTGAATCATAAATTTAATTGTAACTTATCAATTAATTTATCAAACCATATAAGTACGTTAAGAAGTTATAGAATAAGAAAACGTCATTCAAGTTCAAAGAGATTCAAGTTACCATTTGTAGAGAAATGTTTTTATTTTATAGGTGAAGGTAATTTAAGAAATGAGTTATCATTTAACTATTTGTGTTTTTCTTACATTCTGGTAATTATCAACTGTAGGTGTTAAATTCTTGCGATCCTAAATTTATCGTGTCTTCAAGAAGATCAAAATTAAGTTTTATAATCTAGACTTGTTTATAGACGTAAAGACGCCCACGACCCACGACCTTGTTTTTTGAAAAACGAAGGTTAAATTCAAATAAATAGTGAAAGTTGAACTCATATGTTCATTTATTATTTTTTATAAAAATTATTAATGATTTATCCTTAAAATTTCACTTTCGCAAAATTAGAAAAAATTCTTTGACGTAAGAAATTCAAAGAAAAGAGGTATTTCAAACACCATACTTAGTAAATCCTATTAGTTTTGTAAGTACCTAGAAAATAGCAATCAAGACAAGGTAATAAAAGAAACAGGATATTAAAATGTGGAGGAGATAATTACGTTCTTTCTAATACCATGTCGATTTAAAAAAAAAGCTTCATAAGTATGAAACTTCAGAACAAAAGCAAAACAAACAAGGTAAACTCTGGGGACTGGTGACATGGTTTCAAGCTAGAAGCATTAGATCGTAAAATTTGAAAGATGCTTACAAAATCCGGGACACATCATCTTACAGCTTTGGCGATCAGAAGAAAAGATTGAAGACTTTTTAAGGATAAGGATAAAAGTAAAGTTATGGGGTTAAGTGTGGTATCCAAGTAGATCGTGCGCATTCTACTTGCCTGCATTGTAACTAGACTTATATTATAATTATTATGCATTTGCATATGCAGATATGCAGAATTTCGAGCGTTTTTGAAAATGAATGCATGTTCAGGGTTTTTAGAATTAAAATTATATTTTAAAGAATTCACAAAAAAGCCTACATATTAATTATTAAAAAATTAGGAATAGAATATAAAAGTACCAAAAACGTATACTATATACATTAAAATCAAAATTTTCAAAACATGCATTTATAAAAATGACCAAAATATGAATTTACATGCACTTTCAAATTTTATGTGTGATTTACACATAAGTGAAACCTACATATGTAAATACGTATAACTCTGTATATATTTAATACCTGCAAGGATAACATGCAAATACATACAAATCCTTGCTCCAGTCTTTTCAATAGTTGTCTCGAATCAAAGAGTATATACGAGGTATGTGAGAAAAGTAATGAGACTGATTTCATACTAACCAAAGTTTTTATTTTTTTCAAACAACAATGTTATCCCCTTCAAAGTAGCTCCCTTGGGCAGCTATACACCGGCTGAGTCGTTGTTCCCACTCTTGGTAGCAGCGCTGGAAGTCTTCAACTGGTATGGCTTTTAACTGGTCGGTCACAGTCTTTTGAATGTTCTCCAGAGTTCCAAAATGACGTCCTTTTAGGACATGTTTCAATTTCGGGAAAAGGAAAAAGTCACAACGACTCAAATCAGGTCAATAGGGGGGATGAGGAACAACAGTAATGCGTTTTGAGGTCAAAAATTCACTGATGGAAATTGCTGTGTGACACGGAGCATTGTCATGATGTCTGTCAAAATTTGATGAACGGTGAAAGTGTTTAAATTTAACTGTTCACTCATCATCCTTATTGTTAAACGACGGTCTGATCTCACAAGAGCCCTCACACGTTCAACGTTTTCGTCAGTTTTTGAAGTTGAAGGTCTCCCTGAGCGAGGTGCATCTTCAACGTGTTCTCGGCCGTCCAAAAATGATTTGTGCCAGCGGAAAACTTGTGCTCTTGATAAGCACTGTTCCCCATAGACCTGTTTCAACTTTTCAAGTCACACTCGCGGATTCACCAAGTTTAACACAAAACTTTATTGCACAACGTTGCTCTAAATTCCGATGCTCCATTTCTGTAACACACAACAAAAACACAACTTCACTGATGGCGCTGTCAAAAATAATGTGTTAGCTGTACGGAGTTGTAACTCGGACTGAGGAAGTGGAAGCGATAAACAAACCGGTTTAGCACAGGCCGGTAGACACAACGTTGCCAGATCTCCCGCAGTGTTGCCAGTCTCATTACTTTTCTCACACACCTCGTATATAGAAGTCATCCACCATTTCCTTTTTTATAAGCTCTTATTATTATTCTTGGATTAAAGGCAAATGTAAACGTATTGGTAACATACCCTGTCTAAATCAATACAAGTTGTATTTAAGTTACCTTTGAGTTAATTTTATTTATTTTTGGAGGGTGAGATTTTTCATTTATAATTAAGAATTCCGGCTTGCCAGGACTCGATTGATTGCCTTCAAAAAAAGAAATGAGGACTATGTACTTTGGAAGGACTGTTAAATGTTTACAACACAAAGTTGCAAGAAGCGAGAACCGATAGATACTAACGATTACGATTATTTTATTAATTAATAATTCTATTAATTGAATATATGTTTACATTTATTCAAATTAATTTCTAAACCTTAAAAATATATTTATCATTTCTAGATATTGTAAATTAGATCAATAGACTTAACTAGGATCTACTTCTTTTAACAGTTTATCTGAAGGTTACACCGGAAAAAATTATCTAATCCTTTATATGATGATCAACAATCCTTTGACCTGAAAGAAAAATTGAATAACTTCTGATGACCCTGAACCTAATAATGATATTGAAAGACAGATTCCATCAAAATCTATGTAAACAGGAAGAACACACACGAACACCCTTTTGACAAGGCTACATTGTATCAAGTTTGTAAATTTTAGTAGCGTGTATACAAAACATACTCATCCCTGAACTGTATTTATGAACTTTAATTTATCAAAATTATTGAATGCAATTTTTATGTACTTGTGATGTAAAAGTACAAGGTCTGATTTTTAGTAAAACAGAAACACCGTTTATGATAAATAAAAGTAAACAAGTCATTTATTCATTTATAATGTTTCTTAGAAGTTTTAATATCTCTTCTTAGTATTAAAAGAATATAACAGAGAAGAAAAAATATTTTTTACGGTTTTATCGTTGGGAATTTACTTGCAACAGGTTTGTACAAACTATATTTCCACAGATATTTCTGTACGAAAAGCAAATGTCTGCTTTAGATAGTGTAGGTGATTGGCTGATTTCATATTTCTATATTGACCTTCTTTATAAAGGGTTTTCCAATAAGAGGTGTTATTTTGAATAGCCCGCTATTTCGGTAGATGTCACTTTTGAAGCTATCATTTTTTGACATTTGACAAGTAGAAACTACGCCATTAATAAATATGGAACGATACACGCTTCAACAACGCATTGAAATTATTAAAATTCACTATAAAAATGGTGAAAATTTGGCAGAGACGGTTCGTAAAACTCGAACATTTTTGGGTCACCGTGAAGCACCTTGTCGGACCGCAATACAGAAATTGGTGAAAAAATTCGAGCTCTTGGGACAAGTTAGTGATGTGAAGAATAAAACCCGTGCACGTCGCTCAAGAACAGCCGAGAATATTGCTGTTGTAGCCGAAAGTGTTAAAGAAAACCCAGGTTTGTCCATTCCTCGTCGTTCTTTGGAATTAGCCATTCCACAAACGTCATTACACCGTATTTTGCATAAAGATTTGGGTCTTAAGGCTTATAAAGTCCAGTTAACACAAGAACTCAAGCCGGCCGATCATCAACAACGTCGTGTCTTTGCTGATTGGGTCGTTGAAATGCATGAAAATGATCCAGAATTCCATCGAAAAATCATCTTGAGTGATGAGGCCCATTTCCACCTCGGTGGCTTCGTCAACAAGCAAAATTGTCGGATCTGGGGCTCAGAAAATCCAAGAGTTATTGTTGAAAAGTCTCTCTATCCTCAACGTGTGACTGTTTGGTGCGGTTTATGGTCCGGCGGAGTCATTAGACCTTACTTTTTCGAAAATGAGGCTGGAGCAACAGTTACGGCGACTGGATTGCGCTATCGAGAGATGATTAACGATTTTTTATGGCCGGAATTGGATGGTATTGATGTGGACAACGTTTACTTTCAACAAGACGGCGCTACGTGCCACACAAGCAACGAAACCATTGATCTTTTATGGAAAAAGTTTCCGGACCGTGTTATCTCTCGAAGAGGTGATCACAATTGGCCACCGAGATCTTGTGATTTAACACCTTGCGACTTCTTTCTTTGGGGCCACGTGAAAGAGAAGGTCTACGCCAACAGCCCAGCGTCGATTCAAGACCTCAAAGATGGAATTCGTGAGGCTATCGAGGACATAGGGCAGCCACTTTGCGATTTGGTTATGGAAAATTTCATGAAAAGGATATTGTCCTGTAAGCGTGGTCGTGGTGGTCATTTGCCTGATGTTATTTTCCACTATTAACGGCATACCTTCCTCTTTATAATGAAATAAACATCCGATCATTTATATTAAAAAATGGCACTTTTCTTTGAATATCAAAATAACACCTCTTATTGGAAAACCCTTTAGATACAAGCATGGCAAAAATCATGGGCGTCGCCGGAAGACGTCTTTACAGGGCTGCAAAATATTTTGTTGCACTTACTCAACTTCACCAACCAAAGCTGTAATATGATCCCTTACTTCTTTGTATTTTGCAGTAGTCCAACAAATTACTTACGATTACCTAGAGAATTTAATTTAGGAATAGCAGTTAAATTCAAAGAAAATGCTCGAATTTATAAAATTCTGGATAGGACTCTTCGACACAAGGACAGTAGCACTGCCGGTTCTGTTGCTGTTTTGGACAATATCTCAGTTAGGGGTTGTCTGATTGACTCTTCACACATATTTTCCAGTTTGTTAAACAGTAACGTTCTGTGTTAATTTTTTTGATCAATCTTTAGTTTAGTCTTTTTATTCTTGGCTGTAGAATCTATTTCTTGAATTTGGGGGTGACTTTTCTGAACACTCTGTATGAACTAAGTTTTACCAGATTAGACAGGCTTCATGTTTCTAGAAAATCGGAGAAATTCAAGATAAGTCAAGTCTAACGCGGAATGAAACATTATAGCACATAAAAAGTTTTACCTTAGAGTGGATTTGCGGAGTACATAGACTTTTACGTATGTTGCTATTTAGCATTTCATCTTTTACAATTTTACAGTTAGTTATGGTAGTATCGTATTAATAACAACTAATATGACTTCTTAGTATAGAATAAGTACTACAGCCTTTAGGTCACTGCAATGGTCTGGTCACAATATTGTTCCTTACTCACTTATTTCCAGATAGAGAAAAGTAGGTTACCTTATCTCTTTATTTCTTAATATTCTATCAGTTGGGGGGAGTTAACCGACGTCACTAACTACAGCTTCATTCTACGACTAGCTCTTGGTTTCGTCTTTGGTGGTATGATATGGTAGTTTAGGAAACTATAATGACTAGGAGATACGAGATAACCTACCCATGCTCAATGGCGAGTTTCTCAGCAATCGACACTGTCAATGGTATACCATCTGACTTTTTCCCAATCTTGGACTTCTTGTTTATCAAGACTTAAATGACATTGTGCTATTTGCCACTGATTCTGCTATCAATCAAGCGCAAAGCATGAAAAAGGGAATGTTTTTTCTTAAACTTATCTTAAAGGAATTCACTTCTACAAAAGAAATTCTGCAATACAAGAGCCTAACCCTAGATTGTTGTTTCAATTGTTAAGAGAAAGTTGCTGAAAGATTCTAGATGATTTCAGACATTTAGAGGGCAGTAATTGCGTGTAAACTGGAAGAGTATTTTATTTATGCTGCAGCAAAATAGTCAATCTCATGTAGATAGATTGGACGCTGCACACAATGCAGTATCAGAAGACAACAAGTACCTTCAGGAACACTATAGCGTTTTTGTTTTTGTAGAAGGCAAATTTTATTGATGATCAACTATGATCAGAGCTGGTCTGGTCGCAGAACGCTTCCATATTATTTGTCCGTTGATGCGACTAGAATCTATCCTGTCTATAATCTTCTAGTAACTTCATGATTGATGCTAGAGGCAACGTATTATTTGTAAAGTTTAGATTTACCAAAACCATAAATTCTTTTTTAGTTTTTACAGCTTTTATTGGATAGGAGAAAACATATAAGTCCCTACGTTATTTTGAACAGTAAAATAGTCTGTGTAATTAAGCAATACTAGCAAAAGCGGTCTTACAATATATTTTCTATTTTGCAGGGATATGTAGAAAATCTTTACAGAGACCTTTTTATATGTAATAGTGATAAAAAACTTACAAGCAGTTGAGGGTTAGGTAAGTAGATTTGTAGCTTCACCTTTATGAATGTGTATTCTTAAAATTTTTCTAAATAAAAATAGGTACGTGTGAAACAAAGTATGCTTCAAGAGAAATTAGAAGATGCGAAGAAGAACATACCTTGAGATTTGAGAAAATTGAGATGAGACTACACAGAGTACTACTACTTATAAACTTACGTAGATTTCAAAGTCGGATTGGTTTATTAAAAATGGTACTGTCTTGTACATAGAGCAAACAAATAAGACTATACAGGTTACCAGTGGAGATGCTTTACACCTTTTCCATATTTTACACAAACAAGAAAAAGTCATTATCGTACTACTGTATTTAGCACCAAAACCTAATTTTTTCCTGCGTTCCTGGAATTCTTGTTTTTTCTTGTTGAGTTAGAAGACGAACCAGAAATATTTTTGTGTAATTATTTTACTGAAAAGATCAGTGGTTTACATTTTCTATAAAATAAGCGAAGGCTCCACTTGCGCTCAATTTTACACACTTTGCTAAAAAAAGAGCAAGACTATAATCTCTTCACAGTTCTAGAAGCACAATAACCCTAAAAACTGAGAAGCAAGACAAATTTAAAAGTTTTCAATTAATTTAAAGATTACAGGCAAAAAAACCATTCTTGTACTGAAGATTTTATCACCATCCTTTTCCACCAAGCAAAGGCATTTTGGATATATATTTTAAAGAAGTTTTATTTTTAGATGTCTCACCATCCCCTTGCTGTCATCAGGATACAAGGTACATCAATTATATTTTGGAAGTGATCAAAACTAAAAGCAATGAAGGTGATCTAATTTGTATGATATTTTGGAGTAAGTATCTAGTGAACCTTTTATTACTTAACGCAACTAGTAAATAATATTATAATGAGGTGGCAAGAATGATTTTCAAAAACTGCCTAAGAAACTCCCGTTAGAATTCTAAACTAATCTCTTAAGTAACAAAGAAAAACGAGAAGACGTTAAGAATGTAAAAAGATTAACTGTCTAATCTATTTCATGCTTTATTTCAACATAGGGGATATACTAGAAAGAATTTTCTAAACATATTAAATGATGCCATAATATTACAATCAAACCTTCTGAATCTTTTCTTTTGCAACTTTTTATCAGTAAGCGCCCAACTTAAAATCTTTGTAGTTCTTTCTTTAGAACTGAAATCCCACATACAATCCGAGTTACTGTCTGATATCTTTCCCAAACCAAACAGAGCAGTTTTTCGTGTGGTGCACGGTAGCGTTTAGCCTTTAGTTGTTCTTCTACCGCACCTATATCCCTCCTAGCTTCTAAAGATCTGTTTCTTCATCGGTTGCAGAAGTGGTTGACCTCCGTCCCCTTTTTCTTAATTAATTTCTTCGACGTGCTCCATTACTTGTAATAAATGGAATACTAATATTAGATAAAAAACTGTCACGACATGTATTCCTTCTGTCGTGAATGTTTCATTTGACGACTGTAACGGGAAGATGCTCAAAAGTATGCACAAGTCCCGTCCAGACCAATGGTAGATGTTAAATCCCGTAGCTCATGCCGCAGATGGGGTTGATTCTCAAATAAACTTGGCTAATCTCTCACAAAGAGAAGCTCACCATTTTCCAAAACTCTTATTAAACTAATAGATGGTCGTAAAAGAGGGCGCCAGCAGTCGTAGATCGAAGGGTTCTGATGGTCGGTCACGCGACTACTCGTGAATCCGACACCCTGCATATAGGCTTCTTGCGAAACCTCACCCTGTGTGTAACTTACCTCGTGGAAGTTTTATTAAAACTCGCTTTAGCCTTTCACAAACAACACACTCAACACAAACAAAAAAAAAATTGTATAAACACGTGATTTGTCTTCATCAGTTTTGACAAGGAAGTCCTCTGAAGACTTCCTTCTTTTTCAAAAAAAAGATCCAAGAAAGAAATACCAGATTGATATTTACTTCTCTCTTGAACAAAGGTATCTAGTCTGTAAATGAAATTTGGACTAAGCACCACCGTGCTTTTTCATAGCCAAACGAACAAAGTAACAAAATTAACGCTGCTTATCTGGATCAGAGATCCACTTACAAAAAAAACACAAAACGTAAATAATCGACCTTTCTTATATTTATTAAAACAATAATAAAAATGTATTAAACAACCACAAACAATAATATAAAAATAACAAAATAACACTACAAAAGAATATCAATAAAGGGTATGAATTAATATCTTTACTGGAGAACAAAGTTGATACACAAATAAGAAAATAAAAGTAAAAAAAAACAAGTTACTACAATAAACAAAAAGAAAATTTTGAAATAGCAACAAATAAACTTTATATCTAATAACAAAAAAACAGTAGTCAAAAGTTATTATTTATGTTGCAATAATTTAACCAACACCAGCTAAAATTACCTGGGAACGTTCCTGTTACAAATTAGTTAAAAATATTGATCGTGAATATTATAATTTAATGAGAAAATACGAAACTAATCTTGCCTAAGCAAGGTTTTCGTATGGAATATTTCACAAATTCCACGTTCTCCTAGTCTTTTATCAAATGAAACAATCATAAGAACTCAAATAACAAAACAAAACAGGTCTTTCTTACTGTAGCGGCAATCTTCCTTCCAGGTGTTATATGCAGGTCTCTGATTTCCACGATAGCAGTTAATCCACGTAGTATTCGACGCAAAATTTCACGTCCACCAATGTTCAAGGGAACTTAGGTTTCAACGAACAATCACTGTTGTTAACAATCACCAAAAAACACAAGAACAACATCCAAGTGTTTATACACAAACTTTAAAAATAGCTAAAACCACTTTGAGTCTCAAACGCTCTTTAAATTTACTTAGTTCATTCGGATCACGAAGCTTCCAAGATGTAAAACACACAGATCGACGCTTGACGGGACGGAAAGTTTCTGTTCTCGACAGACCCTTTAACGTTGCACCAACGGAACCAAAATTGTTGCGTTTCTACCCTCTACAATTTCTGCTTCCTGGAGGACCCCAGCGTAATTATATTTGGGTTATACATTCCCCACGATAACGAAATTTATAAGCATTGCTGTTGGCAAACAAACCACTTTCTTCCGCGACTATTGCGCGTCTCTGACACGAAGAAATTACAATTTCTCCAGTCCGATCTCTTTTTTTTGCTAAGAGGGTCGCTTCACTTAACTTGGTTTGAATCCAATTAGGGGATGTAGAGGTAAACGTCGAAAATTACCACACGTTGGTTCGAGTACGCAGCTCTTATCGTACTCCCTAACCTCTGCGTTTTTTGTTACGCAGTTCGTACTTACGGAAGTGGGGTTAAAAAGTCGGATATACACCCTAACAGATTAAGATATTAATACACTTTATGCGACAATGGAAAATTTCCATTGTAGATTTACCAGCTTAAACCTGGCTCAATCGAGACGGTGTGACTTTAATTTTTGCGACTAAGATTTCCAGGAATCTGATAATGGAAAGTAGCAAAAGGCACGTCTCCCGGAGTCTAGATGTCGAGACCACAGTTATCAATTCTTTAAAATAACATTATAACAAACATTCGTATAATGAAACAATTCAAATATTGCGCGTCAAGAAAACAAATATCTGAACGAAATTTAAAGACAGGGGCGGATTTAGTGCAAATTTTAAAATGACATTACACGACGTTAATGCCTTTCACTTCGGTCAGCGCTCAACTCCAACCCCACTATGAAGTGCCACATTACGCTCTCAAGTCAGTCCACCGTACCAACTACCATCATTTCATTCGCTTATCATCTCAATCGCCGAATTACCTCCACACGACCTACCACCACAGTTCCACCTACTGCCGTTACCATCTTCACCAGTTCACCAGGCTAACCACTACTACTACCCTACATGTACACCAACCGCCAATTACTCCTCCTCTGTTGCTAATGTCAATCCAGAAGTTCATAATACTTTCTTCATGCTGAAAAAGGAAACAACGCGTACAATTTCTACCGCCTTCTATCAAAGATTAACATTGACTTGCCTGCTGCTTGTTATCAAATAGATATTTCAAAAGTGATCTTAGACAATGTAACTTAATGAAGTTGATAGGATCAGGATGGCAGCTTCGAGTTTCAAAAAGAGACTCTAGTCATTGACGCGTTAATTCTGTTTATTCCACAACTTGACGCTATGCTTAGGATCTTTACAATTCTGCTAAAACGATCTTCACAGCATCCAAACTTCTTTGTTTGGTCTTGTTATATGTAGAAGGTTTTTTTTTGCAGCACACAGCGTAAAGCATTTGCGATTCTTTTTCTCTTAACTGGAAATGCTAAAACTTCTCTAACTGCCCGCGAAAAAGCCAATCACACTAAATTTACGAATAGAAATTTTACATAAAATTATATAAATAAAAACTTTTTTAACCGATAGTTTCTTTTTTGCCAAATAAATTACAAATTCATAGTTGCAGTATTATTTAGCGCCTTGCTTGTGTTTATCACTTTGAGAATGCAAAAAGAAAAGCGAAAACACACGATAAACTTTCATAACAATTAAAAATCTCTCTTGCGCAATTTGAAAACGATAAGAGTAAAAAACCAACAATAAATCCCAAATGGACTTTCTGTAATTTTAGCAAAATGTCAAATAAACATAATTACCAGTATCTTTCGATGTTTATAAATTATAAGTGCATCATAGTGCTATCATTGTGATTAAAAAGAAAGAATGATTAAATTCTATTATACAAATTTTGGTCATCTTTGTATCTTTATCAGTCTAGACTGACCTACTATAATTTACGTGTTATGCTATTTTTGAACATATCGTTGAAATTATTTTTGCAACTCCTGCTTTTTATTTTTGTTGAGAAATAAATGAAACGAAATGGGATAGTGTGTAGTTGGCTTGATAGAATTTCATAAATGTTTTAATAAATTCCAATTGTTCATTAATTAAGACTTTAGACTGATAGTAGATAAATTTTTGTTTTTTCTATAATGGAAAAGAATAGAAAAACCTCGAGATCTCCAAATTATCATATCTCTTAAAGGAATATTTTATGCTGTCTCTTTCAAGAATATAAAGGTTCAAGGTCAATGTACTAATAAAATACTGCAATATCAACTTTCATATCAATTTGGAAAAATTTTATAACAATTAAGGAAAAGCCATTGATTGCAACTAACCGAAAGTATGATAGTGTTTATACTTATTAAGTAAGTATATGCTCATTTAATAAGTATTAATTGTAAGAAGGTCTTCTTTAGGTAGCCCAAGAACTTACTTATTCTCGTTTATAGTTTCAAGAATCAACTTTATTTGGATAATCTTACTTTGGCATAGGACTTTAAGGTTTAGCGTCTATATTCCTATGTTTTGAATGTAATTATTGACTATCGTTAAATGAACGTTAATTGGAAATTTGAACTATTAGATAAAATAACCATCGTCATCGGGTGATTTAAAAACGCACGCTGTTTCCACATGAATTTAGCCCAGCCATTTTTTTGTGATAACTACAGTTTTAGAACTTTTTAATTACTTAATTTCTCTTCTTCAGTGTAGAGATCAATGTTCTTTCTTCGAGATGTTGATGTCTACGTTTAATGTTATTTTTGTAGTCTTTTTGTTTATGGGTTGTTTTGCTAAAAATAGTTTTTTCTTTCTACTTAACTTGGCTAGTTTGATTGCTTTATTTTGCTCCACATGGTCTGTTTAGGAATCTAATTCCTAAATTGTAATTGGATAGTTAGAAAACGTTTTTATTTAATTATTTGAAATAAAGATTGGTCAACCACTCTAGCACTAAACACTTGATAACTTACTTAAGTTAAATAAACCTGTTTTCATAACTAAAAGTAACAATAAGAATCTTTAGAAGACAACATAGCGATTGCCAATTTAGAAAACAGCAACGGTAAAAGACACAATTTTACTGCAGATCTAGTTAAAGCGTCAGAGGTAGTTTTTACTTTAGCAACTCTAGCGATGTTATCTGCTTCTGGAAACAACTCCATTATATGTATAAGACACCACTGCAACGGTCGAGTTTATTTTCTTTAATGGGGACTAGCACATCTTCGACTAATTTACCTTAATTAAGATAATTTACTTATAAGGATTCATCTATCTCAAATAAATTCTCAGACTCTATACGAACCAACAGAGTATAAAACTTTGTATGCCAAAACCTGTTGACCGCTTATTTTGTTGAGCAAACCTTTAACCGCTTTTATATTTGTCTTCCAAGTTCCCCTAAAATGCGAACTAAAAGAAGAGTCAAAAATTACCTATAATCTTATTGTGATGACTAGAAGTAATTAACTACTTCCTCTCCTCTAATCTGCGCCTACCCCCAACAAAGTTGATACCGATCTTATGTTCTTTTGTTCCTGTAGGTATCCGTCGTTTTTTAGTGAATCATTAATCAATATTGAGTTAGAGAATTTCGAGGTTGGCAAAAAACGACTATTTATTAGTTTAGTGATGTGATATAGTCCTACGGATAATTGCAAGGCTTTGCAATTCAGCCCTGTGGTTCCCAAGACTGCATCCCTCACGCGGTGGCGCTTTTTAAACAGAGCTCGCTGGATCTAGACTGGAAAGTCAAAAAACACTCCCCTCACTTTACGTTTTTGGGCGTTTTATGCCGAAGGGGTAAATAACACGAGAGTAAGAGTATCACATACGAAGCCTTAGAGACACCAGACGACCTCTCTTAATACTTAGACTTATGCTGGTAAATGGGGCTGTGCCGGTGCGAACTTTTATTTTTCCTATACTCGTGGGATGTGACATGAGTAGTGTTAGGCTGAGTAAAAGTTTGATTATAAGAGTAGTTTAGATAAACTTCTATCACAGCAAAGCGGTGACTTCGATGTTCTGCAAGGTAATGAAGCAAGGCTGTGACGTAGTTGTTATTCAAAAAGCTTAGACCTACAAGGGTAAGGTAAGTGATCTTGGCAAGATAGATGGTAACCTAATCTGTAGTGATACTTATAAACAAAAAAATTAAAGTGCTGGCTACGTCTAACTGAAACAGTAAACGGATCGAGTAGCATTAGGTACGTGGGCTTAAGTCTCATGTTTGGAGGCTTAGCCTTCAAGCTTATGAACAAATGTCTGCATCTGCATGTTAGATGGAGAACATATGGCCCTGGTAGTTGGTCCTCTCAAGGCGACAAAAAAAAAAAAAAGCTAGACATAGTAAACACCGGAAACAGTTTTATTTTTGCCACGTACAATAAGCACGAAGTCATCGACGTCACTAGAGCTGTTAACCATTCCCGGCCGGTTAATCGTCGCGAGCACACGTAGTGCTAGTCGTCTCCGCGATCGTGTATTGCTTTTATCGCTCTTTTCAGAGCTTTAAGCGTCGACCGAAAGTTCTATTACCAGCTGTAACAGCTAAGGCAGCCAGGGATTCCCGAAGTTTACCAAAGGACGATCTGTTGCTGCCGTGGCCGCATCAGCTGTCAGTAAGTATAAATTCCTAACATTCCACTCCTTGACCTTCAACCATCCAATCACCGCATTCCTTTTCACCTATTGATTTTCTCTTATTGATTTCCCATTATCCACTTGACCTATCGATTTTAATCGCGAGTTTCATGGCACCTGTGTGCCGCTCTCCTGGGACTTCCCGGTCTTCGGGAAAACCCCCTCCAGCCACCGCCACCACTATCAGCCCCCCCGCCGCCCCCAACCCGAAACCCTCCTCAAAGAAGCAGAGTAAGAAGAAGTCTTCGACTACTTCGAGCTTTCCCTCTGGCCCCGGTGCCTCTGGCGCCGAACCCACTCCTACCACCCGCACCCTCCGCTCCCGGAAGGTGGCACCTGTAACCCGCTCCCCGAACCCCTCACCCACCTACCACACCTCAAATCCCAGCCCATCCTGCTGCTCCTGCAGGTCCTCTCCTTCGCCCCTTTCTCCAGCAGACAGCCCCGCTTCCCGCCCATCCTCATCCACACCGACGCCTCCATCGCCGCTACCTTCACCGGCTCCCTCCCCCAAATCCTCAACCGCTCCCCGATTATATGCCTCTGTGGCATCCACAGCAGGCACTTTCCCATCCCTTTCTCCCTCAGTAACTACCTTTTCTGCCCCCAGGAGTGTACCATCGCCCACCGCCGCCCCTCCGCAAACGCAAAACGTTTTCCAACCAATCGTTCCCGCTCCTGTGTTACCCACCGCTTCCTCCATCTGGGCAGCTCTAACTTCCTGTGCCCCATCAGCCCACCCGTTCACCTTCACAGCCCCATCAACCTCCACCGCCCCCGCCGCCGCCTCCCATTCCAGCCGCAAGCATTATATATCTTTATCTTCGCCTGACACCAGCTCCGACTGGATCACGGCAACCCCGAAGAAGCGCCGTACCGAGCCCAAAAGCCCTGTTACAAACCCCACCCGCAGCTCCCGTCCTTCCACCACCTGTTTTATAACAGGACTTCCAAAACCAGCCTCAACGCCCAAGTACCTCTCCGACATCCTCAAGAAAATCCCGGGCTTGATTATTTCAGAGCTCTCTGTTTCTCCCGCTGGTACGGCCAGAATATCCTCCCCCCAAGACGACCTACGAGGCAGGCTTGCCACCTTAAGCCACCTCGTAGGAGGCCCCGTCCGGGTGTCCTCCGCGGCACCCAAACCACATGATCGCCCCCACAGACTCTCCAAGCCCGCCTCTTTCTCCTGCGTCATTCGCGGCGTCGAGCTCGACGTCACTCCGAAGGACGTTATGGACGCCCTCTCCCTTCAGGGGATTTCCTTCTCCCGAGTGTGGCGCATCCGCTCCCGTGCCACGGACCGCGACACGAGACTTGTGCGTGTGCTCACCACATGCCGAGCCTCGCTGGACGCGCTTCTGGCAAAGGGGCTGAGAATGTTCAGCCACATCTACCCGGTTGAGCCCTCCCATGTCCCAAAGGCTCAACCGATCCAATGCGGCAAATGCCTAAAGTTCGACCACGCCTCCTCGGAGTGCGCGGTCAGGACTCCCACTTGCGGTGTTTGTGGCGCCGGCCACAGCACGGCTTCCTGCAAGCCCTCCACCTCCCCTAAGTGTGGGAATTGCGGGGGCGACCATGTCGCCTTTTCTTTGCGGTGTCCAAATCGCCCTTCCTCTCCCGTCGCTCCAGATGCGACTGCCCTCCTAAAGCCCGCCGGCGAACCCTCTACCTCCCGAATCAAGAATTTCCTGTCCTTCTTTGTTACTTCCTTCCTCAACCTCTTCCCTAACCAACGTGAACACATCCACAAGGTCCTGTTTCCCACCATAACCCAGTTCTTTGGTCTCCGGGTCAAAGCTTCTTACTCCGGGAACCTGGTTCACGTTTCCTTCTCTTAAACCTCACTCCCAATAACCCGCCCTAATTAAACATTATCAATGGCTCAAGACGTGCGCCTCGGAACTGTCAACCTCAACGGTTGGCGCAATAAGCGCCCGCTTGTTGAGAATTTGGTCCTCACGGACCACATCCACATTCTGGCACTATCTGAAACCCATCTTAAAAAGTCACACTCCCTGTCCCTGTCCGGGTTTCGGATCTTTCGCAGGGACAGCCCCGGCGGCCGAGCCGGAGTAGCCCTTGCAGTCCACCGCAGGCTCCCAGCCAGCGACTTCCAAATCCCGCAACAGTTCTCGAACCTGCATGTCTGTGCCGCCACCATCTACCTGCCGGACAGCACCCCTGTGCACATATTCTCCATCTACATTCCGCCCAACGACCCGCTCCCTGTCGACTTCTTCGAGTTCGTGGCCTCGCTTCGGAGGGCGGTGCTGATGGGCGATCTCAACGCCCGGAACACGGCCTTCGGGGACGGAGCCTCGAACCCGAAGGGTCAACAACTGGCGACTTGCCTACTAAGACTCCCGCTGTTTCGGATCCCCAATGAACGTCCCACCTTTCTTTCTCACCTGGGTAGCTCCATCATAGATCACATCGTCGTCACCGACGCTCTAACTCCCTATTTCGAAGCCCCGGCTAGAATCGCCGCCCCTATCGCCTCTGACCATTTACCACTTGTCACAGACTCAACGTTATGTCAAGTCCACATTCCCCAGAACGCTCGTCGCACCACCAGAGACTGGAACAACGCCCGATGGGAAGAGTTCCAAGCTCACGTGGAAAACAACCTTCCTGCAAACCCACCACTATACAGAATCGAGGACATCGAAACCACCGTCCAACAAGTTACTTCTGTCATCCAAGAAGCTGTCCAAGCTTCCGTTCCCGAGAGGACCGTTGATCCTAGGCGGCCCCCTCTACCCGCTTTCCTCCGCGAAATCATTCGCGAAAAACGACGAGTGTACAGAGAATTCGTCCGAACCCACGACCCAGTGGTGAAAACACAGTGGAACCGACTAAGCGCTATCGTCCGCCGGCATGTGACCCGGATAAAGGAGGAATGCTGGTCGGCCGCGTGTTCGAACCTGGATCACCGGGACGGCGCCAAATTCTGGCACAAACTCAAAGTCCTCACTGGTCAGAAAGCTACCCAGGAATCCCACCTCAACCAAAACGGTAATGTAATAGCCGACCCGCTGGACAAGGCGAATATCTTCGCCGACGTTCTGGAAGAAGTCCATCAACCCCCCGACGACCCACTGTTTGACGCTCAAGCCCTCCGCGAGATTAACTATGACGTCCGTCTCGATCCAGATATAGCTCCCCGCCTCCACGTGCCTCCTCCTCAACCTCCGGACAATCTCCCAGACATTATCAGCCCCATCCTCGAAGAGGAAACAGCCGAGGCGCTTGCTTCTGGCAAGAATTCCGCTCCGGGAAACGACTCTCTCACGAGAAGAGCCCTGAGACACCTACCTCCCTCAGCCACCGTTTTACTCACCCTCATATTCAACTGTTGCCTCCGATGCGGCTACTTCCCGACCGCCTGGAAAGAGGCAACGGTGGTCATGATCCCCAAACCAGGAAAGCCTCCCACCAACCCATCATCTTATCGACCCATTTCCCTTCTCAACGTTCTAGGTAAAGTGTTCGAGAGGATATTGACAAATAGACTCCGAGCACACCTAGACGCCCACGACCTCCTCCCAGAGCATCAAACAGGATTCCGTCCTGGCAGATCCACAACGGATCCCATTCTCCGCCTACACACCGACGTCTCGGTGGCCTTCAACTCGAGACGGTGCGTAACGGCCACATTCCTCGACATCGAGAGGGCCTTCGACAAGGTCTGGCACGAGGGGCTTCTCTTTAAGCTCCGAGCCGCCGAAATCCCCGCCTGCTTCGTCAGGTTAATCAGCAGTTTCCTGTCCGCCCGCCAACACCGCGTGCGAGTGCACCAGGCTAAGTCCAGGGTGTACACGCCGCGAGCCGGCGTCCCTCAGGGGTCCATCCTTTCTCCTCTTCTATTCATCTTCTTCTGCCACGACATCCCTCGCCCCGAAGAGCCGGAGGTCCGCCTCTCGCAATTCGCGGACGACACAGCTCTTTGGGTGACGTCTCGAAGCTCCGCCGAAGGATCCAGAATCCTGGCGTACGAACTAGGACGCCTGGAGACTTGGTTCCGGAAGTGGAGAGTCAGACCAAACCCCCAGAAAACCAACCTCATCTTATTCCGCCACCGCGACTACAACCACACGGCCAGATTCGATCCCGACGACGTCCGCCTGGAACTGTGGGGCTCGCGCCTCCAACTTTCGCCATCTATCAAATACCTCGGCATCACTTTCACCCCCACGCTGAGATGGAGCGACGAGCTGAAGCACTGCCTGGACGTTGTCCAGCGGCGCAGCGGCTTGCTCTCTAGACTCTGCGGCGGCATTCCAGGCTGCCACCCTAGGACGCTACTTCACACATACAAAACTTTCATAAGACCCGTGATCGACTACCGATTCACAGTCTTCGGCTCCGCACCGCCATATGCGATCAGAAGACTTCGACAGAAAGAGAGGGCCATCTGCAGGAGGATTTTCCGGCTGGAGCGCTTCTTCCCTTCGGAGGAAGTCTGCGACAGGGCGGGTATTCCTCCTGTAGATGCGCGCCTCGAATTCATGAGGGGTCGATATGTGAGCAGGGCGGTCGAACAAAACAGAGAGCACGTTCTCGACATCCTAAGAACCCGGGCTCCGGCCGCCCGCAGAAGACCCAAAAGAAAACTCAAACACCCGCCCTCCATCATGATGAGACGTGCCGAGAACCTCTCCCCCGAGTTGATGGACATACTTCTTGACACCCCACTTATCTATAGATAAGTTCCCAACCACAGTCCTCCGCGAAACTACCGAGCAAAGTAGGCAGCGTCCTGGCGCCACGTTGCATTCGGGAGGTCCGGGACATCCCCGGGCCGACTGTTCTCACTAGGGTTTTTCCGTGGTTTTCCCTAGTGGTCAAGGCAAATGCCGGAACAGAAATTTCCACGGACCCACCACCAACACCGAACTAACGCGCCGCGTCACCACCCCTTCTCCTCCAATGTTGCCACACCGAGGAACCGCCACTGCACCACCACCCCACAACACCAAACTGCTGCTGCCGCTACACACAACTACCGCAGCCACACAATAAACACACACACACACACACACAGGATGAGCGCGAACCGAACCGTTCTCTAAGTCGCTGACGCCACAAAGTTCCTCCCCTCATCAGGCTGAAGAAGCTCCACGAGGAGCTTAAAACGGCCTCCCGCCTTCGGCGGGAATTTAACGATTGACTTGACTTGAGCTGTTAACTATGCTAGTAGCTTTATTAAAATCTGGAGAGTGTCTGATAAACAATGTAGTTCAGATTCGACATAACAAAACTTTCGAAAGAAAGTGCAGCATACTAGAAGAAATATTTGAGGCTCTTTCAAAACAGTCCTTAGTCAAGATTTTCAAAGGTTAATAATAACGTTAAGGACAGATAAAGTCTTGAAATTACTGTAAAGTAAACAAACAAGGCGATAATTACAGCCAAAAACGAAAACTGCTTTCAAATAAAAAAGAACGTAACCAACACAGTAAAGTGGAACGAGAACCTCTCTGAAAAGAGAAAAACAATACGTAAACGATTAATCGACGTCTTTCGCGATTAAATCCTGTCATTGTTGAATTTAAATAATATACTCAACGTTCTGCCCACTTTCATAAAAAAAGACTGATGAAGAGCACAACTTCAACCAAGTGCTCTTCTTTAGTCTCCTAAAGAAACTCCTTATGAAGAAGAACTTTTCTGAAGAAGAAAAAGAAGCTCGTTTCTGGCGTTGCTGACACGGCGAGTTGCCGGGTCCTTTTTTAGTTTCCTGAAGCAGCTGCTTACGAAAGTGAGCGATACGTTGAGTATATATTATAATTCAACCATGACACGGTCTAGTTTTGAAAGTCATCGACTTATTAAGAACTCTGGCCGTGAAAGTCTTTCGTTTTGTTTAATACGTTCAGCAGGGCAAAAACAAAAGGAAGATCTAAAAGGAATTCTTGGAGGAGGCACTATGAGGAGTTTAATAGTACTCAAAGTTTGTGCCAGACTCCAATGGATACTCTCAAAACAAAGGCAGATAGTTATTACGATTTTGAAAGTTCATAAAGATAAGAAGCAGCTACTAAGTAAGGGCTCATTTCCCGATTTAAGAATTAACAATGAAGTATATGCATTTCATTATGAACGTAAACTCAAAGGATATTAATTTATAACTATTAATTCTATGACTAGCTCAAGATTTCCTAGTGGTAGCCGAGCCACTCCTGGTTATACTCTGGCTGTGGGCCTGGATTTTATGTTTAAGCCTTAGTTAACACTATCTAATCTCACTCACGTGTGCAGAACAGGTTTGAAATTTAAAGCTTAAAGATTTGTGATTAATTTCAAAAAATGACCACCTGGTCAAAACCTAATTTTGAGCAGGTCAAAATCTAGTTTTGAGTAGGAAGTTTAAACCGGTTAAAATCCCTGATTAACTACCTTGGTTAAAACCAGTCCAACTCTGGAGAATAGACTTCTCTCCCCGCCCGCAATTTATTCCAGCTACTCACATCCGTCTTGGGTAAGGAGAACCTAAGTCTCTTAGAAGCGTCTATATGTTTGTATTACACCTACATCTAGGCAAAAGTCCAGACCACGTAATAATATATTACAGTGAAACCTCTTACGTTAAACACTTCCTTATATCAAACACTGAAACACCTGATCAAGTTGAACGGTTTTTGTCCAAACCGTTTATTTAACTTTACTTTATATTTGAAGCACAAAAACCTTTGTAGTTTGTATAGTGAACTGTGAACACCTATTTTTGTTACCCTACCTTTGAATTAAACAAAAGTGTTTGGTAAGAAGAAAGTCAGTGGCTCAGATGAACATACGCGTATTGATACTGAATACTTAGCAG
This sequence comes from Ignelater luminosus, assembly GCA_011009095.1. Classification (NCBI taxonomy): domain Eukaryota; kingdom Metazoa; phylum Arthropoda; class Insecta; order Coleoptera; family Elateridae; genus Ignelater; species Ignelater luminosus. The sequence goes on from VTPC01001510.1 coordinate 58,560, forward strand.
GTTCATCATAAATTAGAATATAGCACAAGGTTTTAAACCACATTCTGGCGAGTTAGTGCAGACTGCTGCTGAAAACCTGTTTATGTTGAAGGGTTACAACTGGAACAACAAATGTTCAAGATAGACAGGTTTTAAATTATTCTTGTTAACGTAATTGATTTCACTAAATAATCAAACATTCAGAATTGATAACTTGCAATAAAAATTCATATTTATTGTTTTTAATTCCGATTTTGTATTGGATCAGTAAATTTGATTGGAACTGGTGGAAAAGTTTTTCATCAGCAAACTGTAAGTTTTGCGCATTTAATTAATTCTAAAATAATTAAAGTAAAAAGTTAATACATTGCGTAGGTTTGTTGGCTTTGATTAAACTTTTATATTTACCGGTTTGCTAAACAAATAAATGATTGATAATCCACTGTTTGCATTTAACTTAGAAACGTGTTTCAATAAAATTATTTTTATTCTTTAAAGAAATCAGAACAGTCTTATAGTAAAACTTGTTTAAAAATTAAAACAAATGTTATTTAATTATTTAAAAAAAAATTAAAATTACATAATTATCAATATTAAACAAGATTTACTAAAAGGGGAATCAAGATTAAACTAAATCTACAAAATTAACAAAAAATTGCTAAGAATAACTCTAAAATCGGCATTTCTAGAAGTCACTAGGAAGAAAACAAGATAATGTGCTTTAAACTAATCACTTTGCTTTTCATTATCACTAAAGTAGATATAAGTGCGTCAGTGCTCCAAACTTCTTAGTTTACTGCATGTTACCAAGACATACCAGTAGTAACAAGCCACTGTGAAGTTAATTTGTGATACATATTTTTTATAATTTATGTGTTGATAAATTTATTAATGGTTAATTAACAAATAGTTAAATATGTTGTGCTTTTTAAAACAATAATTTATATATGCTATATCTGTAAAGACTTGTGTTAGTTTGGAACATTTAAACATTTAATTAATTAACAGAATGAGAGGTAAGTTAGGGTTTAAATTTTATTTTTATCAATTACCACAATAAAAATAAATAACTCTACGTTTTGATTTTTTCAGATTTAATAAGAAATTACAAAATGATTACAAAACGGCGCGAATCTACAGATTCTGGTGCAGAATCTCACCCTTTGTTAAGTTCAGAAAGTTCTGTTGCTAGTTTTGGGTAAGCTCAAAATATCTTTTTTAAGTTACAAAATAATTCTTAATAAGACTAACCTTTTAATCAAAAATTCTCATGAGGTTATAACCCCATTCAACTATCAACAATTTATAACGCAGGAGGTCACAAAGAATTATTTCCTTTTTTTTTATTTCCCAGGGCCATCCAAGACCAATGCATGTTTCATGATTCAGACACAACAGATTATGAAGCTGAAAAATTCCAAAACAAAACCCTCAAGACTGAAGTATCTCCAAAACATTCTTTTATGCAGTAAGATTTGCAATATTTTTAGTTTGAAACTGTAAATTAATTTCTTCCTATTATTAAATTTAGAAGACCGTTTTGTTTTCCTGGTCGATATGAAGCTCCTTCCATAGATATATTTGCACATGAAGAAAAAGTTTATGAAAGATTTTCATATTTTTCCAAAATCAATGGTGTCTTGAATATGAGCACTTCATCTCTGGTAAGTTTAGCAAATTTGAATCTTATATATTTTGTGAAAGGTAATTTATTTTTCCATTTCTTTTATGAAGGGTGTTAGTACTTCTGCTATGGCCCAATTTGATATCGTTAGTTTATAACACGACACGAGTAGATTTTGATAGCTATTGGCGCCTAATATGTATATTCACTAACGCTCTTCAATGACATTATATTGATTACATTTATAATACACATATTTATAAAATGAAACAATATGGTTTAAGAAAGTTGACCTTTAGTATATCTTTTGCATACAATTCTAATTAGTAATCACTAATCAATAAAAAACTTGCAATGCGTTATTATTAACTTTAAATGCAATGGAGTTTACTTGCGTTTTAGTAATAGTTTATTATCATCAATGATTCATTTTTATTTTTAGATTATTCTAGATAATCATGTGGTAATTTTATTTTTTTAAATTTAAACAAGTATTTTTTTAACGGACTCAGTAGCTTTGCTTTCAATTAATATTTTTCCCCCAAGTATTGAAGTGTCAATGATATAATCTTAATTAAATTTTTTTAAGGCAAAATAAATACGTACACACATTCTGAGAGAGCGCTAAAGTAGTATTTTTGCCTAAATAAAAACTTCAGGGACTTAAAAAAAATCTCATGCTTAGGGTACATTTTTATTAGAATTTTTTCTTTGTCTCTGTTTCTAAGAAAAGAAAAAATTGTGCATTGCATCTATTTCCCCATTTGGGTATATTTATAATCTAGTTTTTTAGGAATTAGCTTTTTGTACATTGGGAAAAGCCAGAATCTATGAAATGAAAAACTCAACCAATAAAGTTTTACCGTGAATTCTGGATATTATCTTCTGTTTATTTATAAGAAGAAATTGACAAGAAAACCCCGTTTTTGACCAGAATGAAAAGTAAATCTAAAAAAAGTAAATAAAAGTAAAAAAAAATAAAAAAGTAAAGCGGAAGGGGCGGTTCGCCCCGGGTCACAGCTAGTTACTTATAACGTTTATTTCCTGAAACACTTTAAGAAAAAACATAGGGTATCCAAGAAGGTGTTTTTTGCTTTTTATTTTTAGTGAGTGCTTTAACTTCTCGCCTACTTCTTCCAGAATTCTTCTTTTCATGTGGTTTTAGACCAGGACGGCCTCTGGGTCTCCTATCAATAAGTTGCCAATCCAACACCCAGCTAGCAATCTTGTGTTAGTAATTCTGTGAGCCTATTTGGGCGAGATTCTGTCCCATGATTTAGTCTTGTATGGATAATACGTGTAAACTTTTTTGCAGCACATTCCAAAAGTGTGATATGTTTCTAGTTTTTGCAGTCTCTAGGATTTGCTTTCTTAAATAATTTAATAATAATTCTTGTATTCAATCTTTAGGTATAATCTCATATAACCAAATGTTCTCAATAATCTTCTCTGACTATATTAGGTTCTGTTTTTTCTTCATGCTTCTTTCGTTTCAAATGTTTTCAGTTTCTCACTTTTCTACATCGCTCATTTACATTTTTGCTTCCAGTAATACCTTCTGATCTACAACTTGTTGGAGATTCTCATTATTTTATTATTTATATCGCCTTGCTTTAGTTTCAATTTGTAGTGTCCAATATTGGCTTCCATCTTGAAATGGTTTTTCTAATATTTTTGTTTAATATTATTCCTACCCCACTCATTCTAGTTTATCTTTCTACTTTTCCAGAATATTATACTTATTACAACCAAAAGCCCGTAATGTCAAGGGCTCGCCAGTCATACTCGAGTAAAGTCACAGGGTAATTGTCCTAATTGTCCTATCTTCCAACTACTATGCTATTAGGACTTTGATTTATTATAGTGTTCAAACCTACTGCAGTAAAACTTTGCTAACGAACAAACTTAATTATGTAAATTGGAACAATTTTTGTGCAAGAGTACAAAATAGAAAATTTGACAAATTTAGATTCAGGAAATGGGCAATCTGCGTTTTCGATTGGCAGCCTTGTCTAATTCTCCCCTTATAGAACTTAGCACTAGTTGATAAATACTGAGAAATAGAATATTTGCATTTCTGTATATCTCGTTGTACATATTTGGACTACGGAAAGGCCAAACTACAAAATTGTATATCAGTTAACAGTACTTTTGTTGCTATCTGAAAGAGTTAGAAAATTCAAAATGTTGAAGTATAAAATTTCATTTTCTTTAATTTGTAAATTATTCTCGGTTACTTAAGAGATTAATAAACAAAACATTTAAAACCATATCTTATTGTTTTCTTTGCGTTGTAGATGCGTCATCCACTTTAATCAAAACATAACACAGTCTAGAAATAACCGAGAAATTTCTCCGTTAATGGCAGTTTTGAACTTGAGAGAAGAAACCACGTTTTTTTACTTGATAAATCTGTTTGATGTTTTCCATTCCAATGATCATCAAGCGTAAAATATTGATGAAACAATTTTCGCGATCATAGTGTAAAATAACATGTTTTGAAGATATTTCCAGAATGTACAACTTGTGATATTTATCAAAAAAATGATGTCCTGTCAATTACTTAACGATTATCTTTTTTTTTTTATAGATTCGTAAGAATTTAGATTACGAAGACAGTGACGACATAGAAAGTCCGAAAACACACAGTTCGTTGGTCACAATGTGAGTATCCGTGAACTTTTTGATAAACTATTAATCATTATCAGATTTAAATCAATTTCATTTATTATAGTTTATTTCCTCATTATTAAGTTAAAATTAAAAAGAAATCGTTTTTAATTTTAGATTTTTGATACGGTTATTTTGTTGTATTTTTGATAAGGATGAGAAAATCTACCTTTGAACTGCTTTTAAGTAAATTGGCTTAACTTAACTTAAAATTAGGTTAGAAGGTTATCAAAATTTGCTGGTGAATAAAGTTTTTGCATGTTCTAGATGTTTGGTAAATCCAAAGAAAAGCTCTCGACTTTAAAATTCCAAAGGTATTCTAGAAACAAAGATATAAAAGTTCAGCAACGTGATAATTAAGAAAAGGGTTCTTCATCTAAGTAACAATAAATTAAGTTTCTGTGTTTTTTTATTCATACTTTTAGAAAACATTTGTTTTCTTGTCTTAAAGTTTTTCAAAGTTGTTCTTCAAGAATGGTATACATTTTATGATTTGCTACATAACTGTTACAGTTTTTTTAAATTCCTTCTCTGTCTGAACTTGCAAGCTAACTTTCACAATAAAATCCCCCAAATTTTGCAAAGAGTTCTGTTTTATATTTCGTGATATGAAAAATTTCTAAGCTCATTTTGCTATTGAGACACACAGGACTGACGGTATACAAAGGAAAAAAACTGAAAATAGGGTTTAAATCTTGTTACATGGAAATTACAGTGTTATTTCAGATAGAAAACACGTTTTTTACTCTCAGATTAATTATAAAAATTTTTGACTTGCTTTTTCATAATGCTAAAGCAATAACTTATTACTTAATATTGAGGTAAGAGCGTGTAGTCTTTACAGTTTCATAAATCAATTAGTTTTTGATGTAGAATAACAGCTGAAATTCTAGAAAATCTGAATATGGCATTATTACATCATACAGTTTCCTTTTAGTTTTTCAGTTTTCTTTCTGGGCTCTCTTCTAAAACCGAAAGGATTCCTCATACATACAGTGTGTCCGCGAATTGAGTTGACAAGAGGAAAAACTTTTTTATTATTGGTCTTAGAACAAAATTTTCTGCTTGTTTCAAAACCTCCAATAATGGTAATATAATTTTGATGTTACCAACAATAATGAAGAAAATTTTAAAAAACGCACTATTTTAGTATAAAAAAACGACTAAGTTCTAAATTTACTCGAAAATCAGATTATCATGTTTGAATTGCACCTGCAAACAGAAAGCTAACATGGCAATCTGATTTTTGAATAAATTTAGAACTAGTCGTTTTTTTATACTAAATTAGCGCGATTTTTAAAATTTTCTTCATTATTGTTGGTAACAGCAAAATTATATTACCATTATTAGAGGTTTCGAAACAAGCAGAAAGTTTATTAAACGTGACATTTTGTCCTAAAACCAATAATAAAAAAGTTTTTCCTCTTGTCAACTCAATTGGCGGACACACTGTATATTAGCTGATCCAGAAATTGTAGCTAGTATTGTATTCTATATAGGGCCTTTTTTGACTACAAGTCTGCTTAGTTTCTTTTTATTGTTTTTTGAATATAGGAACCTTAATTAAATTAATAATTACTATCCAAAATGCTTTGTACGTAATATATAGTTACAGTTGCTAAATAATTGATACTCTGAAACTGAAACACTTGCCAATCTCCACTGAATCGACAACTGTTATATTTACTTAACACATTATGATGATTAGTAGATTCAATAATGTTTTGTTTAAAATTATTCTTCTGTGAATGTTTGCCTAAGTTTATCTTAATTGCGATTATGACATTCAATTAGTTGCCAAAATTATGATAACTTCCAGTGTGGTAATTATCACCTACAGAAGATTTAAGATAAAGCTTAAACGCCAAAAGAAGGTTATGTGGTGGTTGCTACATAATTATCAAATGTACGCAATTAAAAACAACAGTCTTGTTTGTTTTCCAGATAAAAATTACGTAATTTTCGATTCTGTATTGATGGGGGACAAAAACCTTCAGTGACTTTTAATGATAAAAAGTAAACAACAATTTTGAAACATACAAGAATCATATGCTTCTTAAGTAAAAAGCGGCAAAAAAAGAAAAACCTAAACTTTTTTTTTATAATAATCAGTTGAAAAAAGGGAAAAGAAACGAGGTTGATAAACAAAAGGTGAACATATTTTGTATGTACCTTCTGTTAAAGGTCATGGAAATAAAAACAAACATTTGGTATTTACTTCATCCATCCAAAAGCACGTGAGGAATTTTATCAGTTCTAGATTATTTTAATTTCGCATTTTCTACCCATTTTGTAAATATTTATCGTGGCAAATGTAATTCCCAGACCAATTTAAAATACGCATTTTTGTTTATTTTCGAAGAATGCAGAGCAAAAATCCTTTGAATCTTTAAAACACATCAAAAATTTGTGTTTTTCCAATTCAAGCCAAGGATAAACAAGAAGATTAAATGAAAGGAAGAAGTCACTATTTACAAAATGGAAAGTTATTCAAAACTTAGATATATCGTAAGGATAGGAATATAAAAAATAAAAATGTAAACTTCCGACAATTATAAGCAGATTCTTCCATTACTCTTGATAAAATAATTAATGTTATTGTTGGCATTAGTGATGATGAAATAACGGAATAAATTTCTCCATCAGGACCTTTATTCCTTTATCTGTCTCCTTGCACAGATATTATTGTTTATTATTATTAGTTATATTAAGTACATACGTATATAGACAGACATCTTATTTTCGGCAACCTATTTTTGAATATTTTGAGTATTTTGAGTTAAATATTTCTTTACGAATTGCATCTGTAGAGATAATAGGTTCTTTTTGAACCAATAAAATCAGAATATGCAAAATTCCATGTTTTATCTTACCAATTTCAGTTCAATGTTAGAATTTTATCAATAAGAATTTTGATTAATAAATGTCACAGTATAAATGACGCTACAAATTGTGTACTTGCCCTTTCACTTTCTCATGATAATATTTAAATGATTTAACTTATAAAATTATTTCATCATATAAAATTTTTGATTGTGATATATGTATCTAAATATAAAAGTAAACAATAATCGCCGATTACACTTATTTTATAGCTTTGCAATATGGAACACGATAATGGGATCCTCGCTCCTGGCAATGCCCTGGGGTATGGAAAAAGCTGGACTTTTCCCAGGAGTATTCTTAAATATCCTTGTAGCCGGAATATGCCTTTATACCTGTTATCTTCTGTTGCGGGTCAACGAAGATCATGGTAAATTTTTTCTATTTCCTGATTTACATATAACTGTTGAATAAGTAAGTAAACATAAACATTGATTTTATTGTAGGTCTCATTGGTCAAAACAATGAGGTCAGCGATCTTTGTCGTATGCTATTGGGAAGATGGGCTGAGATTACAGCGAAAATTTTTTCGCTCGTTGTATTAATTGGAGCTTTAATTGTATATTGGGTGTTGATGTCAAACTTTCTTTACCATTCGGTGCATTTTCTTTATGGTAAGTAACAATGCTTAAATATTTTCATTCTTCCTTTAAACTCCTTTACTAAATTTTTTTAAAATAACATTTCTAATCTTATTTTTCTAAAAATCCAAAGAATACTATAGGCAAGCACAATAGATAGTCTAGGCATTAATCTTCTTTAGATATACCTTATTTCCCTGATCAATCATTTCAATCTAGTAACTACTCACAACCAAAGTATTTAATTATGTAGAAATATTATTACGGAGTAAACAGCATTCAATTTAAAGATTTTCAACAGAGTAAACCCAAAACACCAGAATAATTCTTTAAATACTTATGCCTAAGATGTTTATAAAACTACCTATTTCTGTGGCTTGAACTTTTTCTAGCATGCGTACTTAAATTATTATAGTTTTTATTGTAAGACTTTACTTAACGCGTTTTTTTATTTTATCTGTCTACGTTAACTAATATTTATCTCTCATAAACTCTATTAAGATCAAATTAACCAATGATATGTATCTAAGGTATAAAATTAGCTGGTCATTTTAGGCAAAGATTCTCTCTATACTCTTAAAAACGAAGGAAAAACTTAGTCAACAAATCTTCTACTGATACATAATTCATTTATTTATCCGTTCCAATGTTCTCTGTATGACTTAGATTGTGTGTTTCTCTTTAGTCTATGTTAGACAAAACGCGAAACCTTAAAGTACCAAACAAGATAATTCGCATTTAAAAACTGTTACATTAAAAGGCATATTAGTTAATATTATTTGCCAGTATTCGAAGTCTTTCTACAATACTACATTTTTAAAATGTTTAACTGATAACCATAAGCTCATCTTCTTTTCTGCTTCTGCAGCTTTCTTACTCCTTTGGTGCAGATATACCTTAGAAAAGAAAGTCATTCGACTATTGCCTGTACTTTAAGTAATCTATCTAATTGATACTTATCCATATCTTTATTGCTTTTCTTTTCTAAAAGGAATTATTTCGGATTTTAGTACTTCTGATTGCAAAAGCAAATTTTGCAATGAGATTTACTAAGTGCTTTTTCTGAGCGAATTATTGCAAGCCGAAAATAAGAAGTTTAAGCTGATCAAAAATGATTTTGGTGGTAAACCCTTGAGTTTTGTCAAAATTAGAAAATCGTTTTTATTCAATAATTTTCGAAACAAAAAATAACTAAATACATCACTGAAAACCATTTAAAATGAACTATTCAGTTGTGTCAAAATCAAGTAAGCGTGTCATTTAAGAAAATTCGTGCGCAAAAATAAAAATAAACTTTTACCTCCCAAATAAGTTAATTGTTTCTAATTTAACCAAATTCTTATTTCTTACGGTTTACGAGATCTTTCAGTGTACCCGCTGGAAAGAACACCCTGTATAGTTTTCTGTGTTTAAGATGTCTTTTTTGAAAGACATTCTTGGTATCATAGTTTGCAGTAAGGGTGTTTACTTAATTGTGATTACATGATTGGCTTGTAAAAGGTAGCACTAGCGCCTCCACCAAAAGTGTTGTGCATAGGGGGGTTAAAAAGAAAGCAAGATAAACAAATAAACAATTGTCAACGTATTAAAATATTTAAAAATGCTTTTCATTCAAAATAACAAAAGAGATCTTCTGTGGAATTCCTCCTTTTAAAAAATGCCTTATACGTGCAATATAATTGTAAGCATTGTGCTGCCTAGGTATAAAAATGCAGACAAAGTGGTGTTTAGATGTTAGTATTCTTTGGCCATTTTGATCTGCTAAATCAGAAATTATTATTGTTAATTTACAATTGGGAAAAAGCCATTTAAATTCTTAAGAGATAAATTTAATTAATTTCTGTAGGTTACTGAGAAACCTATAATTATTTTTTCATTAAATTCCAGGTTATATTTTATCGGTGGATGATTTCCCAATAAAGAATGATACTGTGATATGTCCAAAAGAATTATCTCTATTAAACATCACAACATTGAATAGTGATCTTACCAACATTCCAACCTGGGAAAAGCAAATTCCAACATGGAGTTTTGATCAATTTTGGGATCTCTATAGTACAGTTCCAATTCTCTTGGCTGTGTTTATGTTTCCTTTATTGAACTTCAAAAGTGCAACGTTCTTTACCAAATTTAATAGTATAGGTAAGTTTATCGATTTCTTAAAAATTCATTCTCTCTTAGTATTTACACTTTTCTTTTTTATTTTATTTTAGGAACTTTAAGTGTGTTGTATTTATTAGCCTTTGTGGCATTTAAATCTTATTCTTGGGGCATTAACATGGACGATTGGAAGATTGAATTTAATCTAAAACCTACATTTTGTGCACTTAGCGGAATGTTATCGCTAAGTTATTTCATTCATAATATTATTATCAACATTATGAGGAATAATAGATATCAGGAAAATAATGTAAGAATTTATTGTTAATTCTACTGTTTTATCTTTCATCTAAATGTTTTCATTTTTTTAGGGACGAGATTTGAGTGTAGCTTTTGGTTTGGTTACCTTTACTTATTTATTTATCGGTTTTGCATTTTATATTTCTTTTCCTCTGGCCAAAAGCTGCCTTGAAGATGTAAGTAAAATCGATTACTTTATTATTGTTGTAATTCATTAAAAATTGTAATTTTAGAACATTTTAAATAATTTTGAGAAATACGACACTTTGACAATAATAGCAAGATTACTACTTCTATTTCAACTTGTCACAGTCTTTCCATTGATTTCTTATATGTTGAGAATGGATATCTTCAATAATCTTGCAATGTTATACAAGAATTGGTCCTATGAATTTTCCTATATTAAAGTTGTCATTGTTAATTTAATTATAGTTACTGTATGCATTTTATTTGCATGTTTCTTACCAAGAATCGGTACTTTAATAAGGTAAGTTAATGTTTAAAATGCTTCAAATCTTATAAATTAATCTTTGTTGTTTTTCTTATAGATACACTGGAGCTATAAGTGGATTAGTTTATATATTTATGCTGCCTATTTTCCTAAAAATCGCTTCTTTGAGGAAAGAAAGAAGATTATCGGCGTTAAAATGCATGTTCTTTATTATTATTCCAATTTTTGGTTTCTTAAACCTGTTCTCGCAATTTTTCATTAATGATAACTAAAATGTGATTTCATACAAATTTCTCGCGTAGTAACATAATGTTAAAGGTCGCCAAATATTAATTATTTATGACCATGTGATATCTATTTTTTTTATATAAATTTAATTATAACTTAAGAAGTTTTATTTTTAGGTTAGACATAAATGTAATTATTTTTTTATTTAAGTGAAAAGTGACGAATTGCTTTGATAAATATTGTTTATAATATTTAGATTAGGTAATAACTTGCTGATTTCCATATTAGTTAAATGTTAAATTAATTTCTTATTTAATTTAATCTGCTTAATCTTGGTTATTGTTAGTATTTAAAAAAAACTCTGTTTAGACAAATTGTGTTCTTAGATTAAAATTTTTATTTATTCATTTTTTTACCTATATAAATTATGAAAAAATAAATTGTGGTATTAACAAATTCAATAAATAAATAGAAGTTAAGTTTGGGTTTTTATAATTTATCCTTTATGTTGAATTATGTATTATAAGCTGATGGCAACCAGTCTTTGTATTAGTTAGATGGAGAAAAATATTACTATATAAGTGACTTAGAAAAACATAAATCTTCAGCAACTATAAGATACCGTAATTGCAGTAATTTGTATATTACTAACATGACAAAAATTTAAATAAATTAGAAATTTACGAATTTTGCACAATTCATAGTTCTAAATCTTATTTTAATAATTTGGTTTTAATGGAAAAATTGAATAGGAACTTATTTACTCTCTAGTTTGTAAATCTAAGAGTCTGCGTTTTCTAATCGCGCTGTACAAAAAGAAAATCTTGGTGCCTAACGATCTAAGACAGAATATCGAATTTTACTTTTATAAAATTGCAAAAGCAAAATATTTGTTACTTATTACCAAGGTAGTTGATAAATGTGACAAAATTCATGCTAAATAACCGAGCAATGTTAACATTGTTTTAAACTTGATCCTCCATAGTATATATTGCTGAAATCAACATCGACGAGAAACTAGAAAATACGGAATCATACTAGTCTTTTATCTAAAATGAGCAACATTTGAAAAAGCACTAAATCTAGTTGAAGCTACGTTTAGAACTGTATATATGATTGTCTTGTTCGAACTGCCACTTCCTTCATTGCTACATTTATCAAAATCTTGACTAATGTAGTTTTCCCAAAATACTTGCTTTCTTCTAGTGCTTTGCGTCAATGATATATGGATATTTTGGTACAGACCTTGAACTTTATCAATAGTGATTGTTGGAAATCTTTAATTTCTTAGTAATCTAGTCAGCGTAGATAACAATTTTTTTGGCATCGTAACAACCGAATACGTAATAGAAACATTGGGCGCCCGTGACTGGATAGATTTTTAAAATAGATACAATTTGAAGATCAAATGGCGTAATGGGAGTTACTAAATTAATGCTTGAAGAAGATTCAGGTCATAAAGTCTTTAAATAAGTCTGCAACTAACTTTTCTGTATGTTTTCATACAAGTGCGCTTCATTATATTTGGTTACATTGTTGTGGTCTTTAACAGTTAAAGTTTCTGGAGCTGTTTAGTAGTTTAGTCTGCTAGTGTGTCCACTAAAGAATATTTATTTGTTTATTAATTGTTTACTTTAGCATTCAATATTAACATTGAATTGAAAATTACATTGATTTAAGCAAATCTTATCGAATCTAGGTCATGTGTAGTTGGTTGTGCTCAAACACTATCTATGAAGCAATGTCCGAGTTGCAGGCAAATAAATTTAAAGATATAGGCGTTACAGTAAATTAAGGCTTGTCCAATAAGTAGGGAGACTCTATTAAAACACAGTTTTTCCATATAAATCTTATTAACTTAATTTCTATTAATGGATTATTTTATTTATTACAGTTACTAACATTAGATTTATATAGTACTTGCTCCATCAACTTTTTGCTATTCAATTCTTCCCAAAATGTTTAAGGCTGTGCTCATAACCTCATTTCCATTACTTTTGATGACTTCTCCCAAAGTTATTTTGAATACTCTTCGTAATCTACCAAGATTTTTTGACGTAACAGCAGATTCTGAATATTTCTTTTTGCGTAGGGCCCAAAATCGTCCGATAGCTTCCACTTTAGGACCATAAAGATTATTTCCAAATTTTGATGTAAAAGTAATTTCTTGTTGTTGCAGGTAATCCGTATTCTTTTCGGTATAATAAACAGTAGGCATGTCCGGTTAGAAAAGTACTTTGCGATTTTTATTCTTCCATATGAAAGAACTGAATCTTTCCTTAACACATTTTTCTAATGCTTTTCACCAGTCATAATTTCATCCGTGGTGTAAAATTTCCTAAAAATGTACTCGACTTTCTTAACGTTATTAGTGGTGCTCACAGACAATGAACGGTAAGAAATCTTTTTGTAGTTATCTCATCTTAAATTATATGATTGATTTCGGAATTTACTTGTTTTAGAAGTAATAAAAAGTTTTAAACTTATTGTGATTTGCAATATTTTTGTACATTTGAATAATGCGTTTCGAAAGTGTTCCTCTTTCTTTCCGCGACATTTTGACAACTGCTGATTAGTAAGTCAATTATTGTCTTATACTATTAGTAAAAAGATTATTACAAAAATTTTACAGTGTAACTAGATTGTACGTCTTAAACTGATTATAACAATGTTAACCGAAAGTTAGTCTCCCTATTTATTGGACAAGCATTAGTAGACAAAGATCCTTATTAAGAAAATAAAAAACTTGATTAATGTACTTCTATTAATTGAAATTGGGTCATTGCTTGATGGACAGTGTACATACTCTATCGCTGCAAACCGTGCATTATGCCAGACCCTGCTGTTCGTGGTGAGATAGTCAGAGAGAGTTTGTTACAATTGCGACAATAGAAAACATTGTTTATACGAGGTAATTCTAGAGGTAGGTAATTGTTCTTTCAACCCGTACAATTTTCATGATATACATGATGGTAAACTCTTTTCTTTTTAGCGTGCTGGAAACTGATTTTTCATTCTGTTAATTTAAACTAGTTTGAGTTTTGTGTCCATACTTTTATGTCCAATAACTACTCCCCTCCTAAAAAGTATCTTGCCAAATTTTAACTTAAAACACGCCATTCTGCAAATAATTAAAAGAAAAACAGTTTTTCATGATACTTTAATATCCCCTATCTTGAATAGGGAACTCTAGAGAACCTACGTTCATACGGACTGTTTTATTTAGAATGTTCACAGAATCACTTTTTAAAGTTTTATCAATACCTTTGGAATCATCGTGTATTAACATAAGCAATTTTACTTTTTTTATATTGAGTTAATAATCACAGTCAACGCAAAAACTGCATAATAAACTTGGTCAACGGTATTTAATTTCTGGGGTCAAAAGATGAACTGCCAAGAGATTTTTTATTGATAGGGCAAAATTGTGTTTTATGTTGATTTAGAGTCAATGTAGTTACTAAATTTAAATATTTGTGATTTTTCTTACTTTTGGGTCAGCTTTTTGGTAAAGTTCTATCAAATACACTTACGCAGCTCGCATTAGTTTTGAAAAAATATTTTAAAATAATCTTTGATGCAAGTTGCAATTAATTTCTGGTCAAATGTCATGAAAATCGGACCTTGGACATGCCTGTCTACCTACCTATCCATACTTGATAAAACTTTGGTTCATAGCCCACTGTTGGTAGGCGGCGCGATTAAATTTTCAGAAAATATGAAAATGGAGCCAAGAGGTTTAGTTCTATTTAGAAACATATCTACACACCCAACAGAACAAGTCACACAGTGTACCACGCTGAAAGCTTGAAGTTTGACAATGTGTACATTGGACCGATTTTGGTACAGTAAATCTAAACTTTTTAGGATTGACAACTGTATTATATTAAGAAGCGCATTTCTCTGTTGTAGTATTAATAACTTTTGTTACATTTTAAAAGGTTTCTTGGAGTTTCAAATCAAAAACTTATCTAACGATGCTCAATTCTTGCTAATCCAATAAGATGAACTATGAGAGGTTTGGGCTAAAACAAATCTTCCCTGTGTTAGTTTTGAAATCTCACGTTAGAGAAAGTAAGTACTATTATATTTTATTTTGGTAATAACTCGAGTTTTAAATTGTAATTACTTATTGATTACAAAATTGTATCACTTGAAAATGTCCCACATCTGGGAACGAAACTGTCGTTTTTAGAAATTAAACTTTATGAACAGGGGGCAAGTTTCTTGTTAATTGTCATAAGAGGATAAATTGGTTTACAAGTCTTTGGAATCTCCACATAAATTAAAGAAAGATCAGAAATTTCTCTTATTAATTGACGTTTTTGTTATTTTGGTTACACTTTTAATTAATCTTAAATGTAATTCATAAAAATAATTAATTATATATATATATATATATACAGAATGTAGCTTTCCCTTACGTACTTGTGGCAATTTTTTTAGATCGGATTCAATTAATGTTTTACAGGAAACAGACCAGAGTTATTGATTTTTCTTTAATTCTTGCATACAGTTTTTACAACAGGCCACTGCTTTTTGATTTCCTTTGATCTTGGTGCATATTAGAGCAGATTTCTTTTCGCTATGTAAATACTACACTAGTATCTTTTATATTTAAAACTTCCTTTACAAATGAACGTAGCTTTGTCCGGTCAGAACATTATATTTTATTTAAGCACAGCCCTCTTTGTTTACAAAATACACTAATTTTTCAACACAATGGCGCACCAGCACATTCGTCACGTTACAAACCATCTTAATAATACGTATCAACGATGAATTGGTCGTCATGGCCCTATAAGATGACCTGTAAGATGTAATGTAATAGTAGGTACTGTTCTATTAAAAATTGCTAAAGTTCCCTTTTTTTGTTTTATTCAAAACACAAAAAAATGTAAATATACATGTACGTATGCATAATTGAAATGTTAGTTGCAACTACTGTCTCTAAGCACAGCCCTCTTTACTAAATGTAGTTATTTAAATTAATAAAATTAGCGTTTTTATAAAATAACGCTTAAACCACCGCAGATAGACCCAAAGACCATATAATAAAAACGAAAGGAAATTAAATTTTGCGTCTGATTATACAAAAATTTTCCTATCGTTTTATTTAAAAATATCAAGTTATCCATGGTTGAAGATCTTCATTTTCAATGATCCATAATGGTACCATAGTAATCTTTAACGAAGTTATTCGTAACACAATTGATGTAGCAGCCCGTATTGAACACGATGATGAAACCGTAGCTTCCTATCCTGTTTAGTTCCAGAGGTATTTCAATTTTTTTAAAACAATATAAAACTAATTTTTTTAAAAAAATATTAAATATTTTGAAAACGGCGTAATTTAGACCAAACATATGGTTAATAAAAATAAATGTAAATGTAATAGAAAATCCAAAAATAAAGTAATATACAGAATGTTACATTTGAAAAAATAAAGTAAAGATACTGTCACAAACAAGTCGAACGCCCTGTATAATTCAAAATATTTTTAGGTTATGCTTCCAGAGTTACTATGTCGCTCTCTGCTCCTAACATAAAGCTATCATCTTACTAGAGCGGAATCTTAGACCACCCTGTATACAGGGTGTTTCTAAATTTCTAAATTTCTAAATTTTATGGTGAAAAATAAGAAGAAAGCTTAGATAAAATTTTTTCAAAAAACACTCTCCTGTGGAGCTACGCTGATTTAAAATTTTGCTAAAGAAAGCGATTCTTTTTGTTAACTCCGCAACAGCTTGTGCTGCAGTAACAAAATTTGGTATGCGTACACTACTTATCAAGGCCTTTATTTGTACTTAATTTGTAGAAGCTAATTTTGATGCAAGGGTGGTCTTTGAGGTAAGAAGCCACTTTAATCTCCAGAACTTGTTTTGTCTACACAAGTGTCTGAAATCAAATGCAGCCACTACATAGCTCTGTTTTATTTGGAAAGAATCTTGCCTCTTCAGTCACTTTTGTGAACATGCAGGTTTAGGTGTATTTTTGTACACAATGTGGATAACTGCTTCCACCCTCCATACACGTTTTTTGGAAAAAGACAGTTTTGACAAATTAGCTGCAATAAAGGCCATGATAAGTAATGCATACCTACCAAATCTTGTTGTAGCTGTACTACAAACTGTTGCAAAGTTATTAAGAAATAAATCTCATTCTTTAGTGAAACTTTAAGGCGGTGTAGCTCCACAGGGAAACGTTTTCAAAAAAATCTTATTTGGGTTTTCTTCTTATTTTTCATTGTAGAGTAACGTCCATATATTTGTTCCATGCAATTCAAAAACACCCTGTATATATAAACGTGATTTACTGAATTCCTTTATTTTCAAATGGAATTTCTTCTATATCCTGATATCTTCTACTTCTGGTTTATTATTAATCACAACACTAAATGTTAATCTTCAATTGCTTGTTAGAAAGCTCACTCAATTTCTGTTCTGGTAATAATAAAAGACGTTTTTCGTAATTTATCCACAACAGCACAAAGAAACAGAAAATAAGTGGAAAAGACTTTTAAGTATATCATAGTTAGAAAACTTTTTTGCAGAAATCTATACAGTGATTGTATAAGAGTTACTTGTTGATAAAATCTTAGAAATAAACAGAAGAGCCATTGGAGAACAGAATACCTTTTTGTAGAAGTACATAGATACAAGTAAAAAGAAACAAAAGTAAATGTATGTAGTTGACACAGTGCTCATTGGGGAAGACGTTTAGATTGAAGATCAATATTTAGAATTATCTGTAGGTTGTGATGGCCATGAACCGGAAGCGGAGATTAGGAGAGTTGATGGAGAATTAATTAGGCCAATTTATTCAACGTTCAACATTTGTGATTTCTTTTTATCAAAAACATTGTCTGCTACTATATTATTTTATACTTTTGTTTCTGGAATTACTGACTAAAGACAGTCTGACCAAACAACTGTAGAACCCAGAACGAAACAGATTTTTTTTCATAAATTTAAACGCTTATATCGTATCCTGGTGTCGTTGGCCGTCATCTTCAGTGCACCGCCTGGATCATGGTGACCTGTAACAAGCACTTATCGTGCTGTGATGCCATCCAACTGACGCGTTGGACGACCAGGTGTTACCACCGTCATAGCACGCAACTCCCCGGAGACCGTTCCTCCTGTGGGATAACAGTGCAGGAACATACAGGGGTTCGAGCGCCCCTGTGGTCGCTGCCCGGGCGGTACCCAGCCCAGACCACTGGCAGGACTCACCTGTCCTCCAGGTCGAAGTAGACTACACGATCCCGCCCGATCGTGTATCTCCAAGCAGAGACTTTTTCTACACGAATAACAACCCTTCAAACAACGAGCGCCCCCCATTCACTCTGGGGGACAGCGATACCAATTAGCGGCAATTACACACTGTAACGCCTTATCAACAACAACAACAACATCAATAACAATAATAATAATCAAACTACTAATTAAATCAAAATAGCATATTCATTTGCATTAAATGGTCCCCACAAAAAACACATATAAAGGCAACGTTTACACTACGAATTCGCGTGAGGCCTCTTGCATTCGACGCACACCGATCCCGCACTACGACTAACCTTTTTCCCTATTAGATTTCTAAGATTCGGGGTTTGTTTATTTTTTTGTGCTTGCTTGTTGCAGCTGTGTGGGTGTGACCCCTTGGGATAAAGGAAACTCATGCGGTTTAGTAATTTATTACTTCGAGAATACCATTTTATATTTGACAAAGGCATAACAAATTCTCAACTTACATATTACATCAGGGGAGGCGTAAGTGGAGTCCACACAACATAATATGAAATAGAATTTCTCAGTTTATACTTCTAAGTAATATCTAAAAGTAAGTAATAAAACTGCTACGTATTTTCGTGTAAAAAAATGGAAAAGACAGGTATCTTTTCTAGACAGTATCCTCTAAGACAGATGAGTACATTCCGGTGTAGAAATCTATTTAACTTTTACAAAAATTGTTAATATGAAGGTAATAATAATTATGATGCGTGCTATGTCGCTTAAAAGTCAAGTTAAACGAATATCTTGTAGGATCATTTCTTAATAATACTGATGTTTTGATAGTGTAATCTGTAATATTTATTAAATGAGACCTCTAAACTGTATTCTTAAATTAATATTCAACCTTGACACAATTCTAAGTTCCTATTAAAACTATTGTGTGTGTATCGTACAATCCTACATAACTTTTGCGTAATATATCACACGTGCCTATGCTAATTTTAAAGATTATAAATTTTCTAAAAGAGGCTTTTCTCTGTTGTAATTTATAGTTCGCTTTTGCATTTCTTTACTGCAAATTATAAATTCTCAATATAGATGGTATAGCTAGGTACATCAATATTATCCTGGTCCAATATTGTCCTCTTTTCGTATATGTACAATCTAACGTTTGTAATAAATAAATACTCATTTTAAAAACGCTAATTTTATCAGGAGATATCGAAAATGTCAATTGTATTCTGTCAAAACATTTTACTTTATCTACTAATATATTGCATGTATTTATAACCAACGAACCCATTTCAAATTCTAATTTTAAATGTACAAAGTGTAGTGCTTTTATGTGAATAATACTTTACGGTGTAGTACATGTTTTGCGAAACACCAGTTTGGAAATAGTTTATCTTGATCAGTTTTCCTCACGGAAATTAAATGATTATAAAGGTTAGTAAAAATATTGATTATGTAATTAATTTACTAAAGCGTTTAGTTGCTCGCTAACATTTAGTAATTATCAGTATCAACCTGTTTTATTTAGGGTTTTGTAGATTATTTAAGTTAGCCACTTCCGTGTTCGTTCATTGCTACGTTTTTTTTTTGAAAGTAACTTTGAACCTAACCTTTTGAACGGTTGTAGACGTAAACATTAAAGATTTCTGTTTTATACAGTTGAATAGGTTATTAAGTACACGGAAGATGTCGCAACCGTAGCGAATGTCGAATTTTAAATACGTATATTTGGAACGGTTGTGCAAAATGAATACTTTTGAATATTTGTAAATGAGGATTATTTTACAAACAATTATAAATTTAAATTAATGTTAATAATTGCTCATTGTTACTTTTCCGCACTATTTCTTAAATTACTTTAAAAAAGATACAAGATGTCTAAATAATCAGCAACACATATCCTGTAATCCTATAGTAAATTGAAAACAGTAACACTGACAATGTTTGTGTCCACGAGCAAGCAGCAAGTGATTGCATTGGTAGCATGACTGCTAGATAGTTGGCAGCACTCGTTTACAAATCAGTAATTAGAATTACTAACTACTGGCAGCAGCGCCTAATCATGCCTGCTGTTGCACGTCAAAGGGATTACAGTCGCGGACACCTAGCAAGGGCAACTGCGTGTCTAAACTAAATTACATGATAAATTGTTAGATTCTGCTGTTTTACAGTGTCGGTCATTGTACTGTCTATAGTGAATATTGTTGAAGATCGCGCCAATTCTTGCCCTGCTTTAGGTATTAAGTTAATTATTAAGCGTTTTCCGTTACAGATATATAGAGTATGATCGTTGATGTAACGTTGTGCTGATGCATGTGATGTACTTTAATATAAAGGGTGCAGATAACATTGAATTAATAAAGTTTATGTAAAACCTGCGTTCATTTTATTAGGTTATGGGCACAGACGCGGAAGCATAAACTGGAAGTTGTGGTGGATCAATTGTGTAAGTGGTTTGTTTTTGTGTTTCTGGAAGAAAGCAGAAGATAACATGGCGTCAAGCATGATGCAAGTGGCAAATTTAAAACCATTTGATGGTACTGGTTTTTCTAACTGGGAGTTCAGATTAAAATTAGTACTGGAACAGAATAACGTGCTTGAAGTACTCAGCAGTGATCCTCCGGAAGGTGATGACAAAGAAAAATATGATAAAAATGACATCAAGGCAAGAAACATAATGGTGCAATGGCTTGCTGACAGTGTTATAGAACTGGTTAAAGGAAAAAAGACGGCTAAAGAAATGTTTATGGTCCTGAAAGACACATATGAAAAGAAAGGTTTATCAGCACAGGTAGATTTGCAGAGGAAGTTACGAAACATGAAATTTACAAGAGGGACACTTGGTGAATACATTACTGATTTCGAGAAGATAGTGACAGATTTACGTGCAAGTGGAGGTAAGATAGATGATGAAGAGATAATATCTCAATTGTTGGCTTCGATGCCCGAGTCGTATCAGGCTGTAACAACTTCTATCGATATTATTTTTAGTACAAATCCGAAAGACATTAATTTTCAGTTTGTTAAAAATAAATTACTTCTGGAAGAAACGAGAAGAAATAACGATTGTCAAAATAATGAAGGAGTGGCATTTGTAGGTAAACAGAAATACATTAAAAAGGGAAATAGAAGCTTTGAGGGGAGAAGCAATACCAAAGTCTCTGGAAATAAAGCGTTCCCTTATAGATGCTATAAATGCGGAAAACAGGGGCACAAAGTAAAGTAGTCCTGAAGTAAATGCTAAAAAGGGAGCATTTGCTGTCAAAGAAGAGCATGAAATAGCATTTATCACCGAGGCAAATTCACAAAAACCAAATTCTGAAAACCACGACGAAAATGTTGATATGTCAAAACTGCTAGACGCAGATTGTGTTGGTGACATTAAAGAAGCTAACTTCATAGATGTTGACGATGTCAATAACCTGACATTCGTCGTTGACAGTGGTGCTACTCATCATATGGTAAACAAACAAAATGAACATCATCTGTTGGAACAAAAACAGGTACATTTTTCTATTAATGTGGCAAAGAAAGGTGAAAAATTAACAGCTGAAAAATGCGGGAATTTATATGTAACCAACAACTTTTGTTCAAATCTAAAAATAAAAGAAGTGTTAGTGTGCAACAATTTAATGTATAATTTATTGTCAGTTAATAAAATCGAAAGTGAAGGACTTAAAGTATCCTTTGAGAACAAGACTGTAAGAATTCTAAAGGGGACAAATATTGTAGCAGAAGGTTATTTGCATGGAAATCTTCATTTAATTACTTTCACGCTTAAATATGCAGGTGCTAATGTGACTGTGTGTGATGCGGACTTATTGCATAGAAGATTGGGACATTCTTCAGTGTATCCTCCTAAGAAGTTATTCGATGTGTGTTTAAAAGGAAAACAAACGCGTGCTACATTTAAGAATACTCCCGAAGAAAAAAAGGCAAAGAGATTGTTGGAAGTTGTCTCATCGGATGTAGCTGGTCCGATTATGCCCACAAGTCATGATGGAATGAGGTATTATGTAACATTTGTAGAACATTTTTCTCATTTTACTATGGTTTATCTAATGAAAACTAAAAATGAAGTTTTTAATAAATTCAAAGAATATGTAACATTGGTTACAGCACAGTTTTCTGTTAAAATCTCTAAACTCCGTTGTGACAATGGAGGAGAATACAGCTCAAAAGAATTTAAGGATTTTTGTTGTAAAAATGGCATTCAAATACAGTATACAATTCCGAGGAATCCGGAACAGAACGGTGTATGTGAAAGATTTAATCGCACTGTAATGAATATGGCTCGCTGTTTATTAATTCAGTCTGAAATGTCGAAAACATTTTGGGGAGAAGCTGTTAGGTCAGCTACATATATTATTAATAGGTTGCCTACATCTGCGTTAAAGGATGGTAAAATGCCAGCTGAATTATGGTTTGATCAAAAAATTGACATTGATAATATAAGAATTTTTGGATGTACTAGTCATGTACATGTTCCGAAGGAAGAAAGAAGAAAGTTAGACGGAAGAAGTAAAACCATGAGGCTTATAGGATATACGAACAATGGTTATCGTCTTTGGAATTCTACTGAAAACAAAATAGTTACAGCTCGCAGCGTTATCTTTGATGAAGTACAGATCTCTCTTGATTTACAAAACGAAAACAATGTTCCATTACCTACCTTCGAAGACGAAGAAGAAGGAGAAACAGTAAAAACACCAGAGAAGATACAAGCTAGAGACGAATTAAATGTAAGGAAAAGTATAAGGGAAAGGAAACTACCTACACACCTAACAGATTATGAAATGAATCTTGTAGCTGCATTGGCAACGGGATGTTTACCTTTTGAAAATCCTGCAACTTACGATGAAGCAGTTAAGGATGAAGGATGGAAAGAAGCAATTGCAGAAGAGTTGTTGAATCTACAAAGGAATGAGACATGGGATATGGTGGAGTCACCAGGGGATGTCAAAGTTATAGATTCAAGGTGGGTGTTCACACAGAAAGAAGTTCAAGGTAAATGTGTGAAGAAGGCTAGATTAGTGGCACGAGGTTTTCTTCAAGAAAAACTACAGGATGAAGATATATATGCACCAGTTGCAAGAATGGCGACTCTACGAATTCTTCTAGTGTTAATGATAAAGCATGATTTACTTCATATTCAAATGGATGTGAAAGCAGCATTTTTAAATGGTGATGTGAAAGAACCAGTGTATATGTACCCACCTCAAGGTTTAATAAGGTACAAGTGCGGTTATGTGTGCAAGTTAAGAAGATCTCTTTATGGTTTACGTCAGAGTCCAAAGTGTTGGTATGGTCGGTTAAGTGCATTTTTGAGCCGTATGGGCTTTGAACGTTCAAATGTAGATCCTTGTTTGTATCTTAAATCTGATATTTACCTAATTATTTGGGTAGATGATTTGATCATGTTCTCTAAAGATTGTAATAATCTATATAATGTAAAAACAAAATTATCACAAGAATTTGAAATGAAAGACTTAACAGATAAAAATAAAATAAAATTTTTAGGTTTAGAAATTGAAATAGCAGAGGATAATTTGTATGTTTCACAAAAAACTCTAATAAGAAAAGTTTTGTCAAATTTTGATATGTATGATTGTAAAATCTCTAAGGTACCAATGGAAGCAAAATTAAATTTAGAACCAGGGAACGTAGATAATAATGTCAATGTACCATATAGGGAATTAATTGGCAGTTTAATGTATATCTGTTTCTCTGTAACTTACTTTAGTCAATTTCAAAATAATTATAATTTGATTCATTGGAAGCATTTAAAGAATGTATTAAGATATTTAAAGTATACAGAAGATTTTGTTCTTAATTTTAGTAAATCAGAAAACTGTAAATTAAACATAACTGCATATGTAGATGCAGATTATGCACACAATGTTAACGATAGAAAAAGCATTAGTGGTTTTATAATTAAGTTAAAATATCTTAATACACAACATCAATGTGCTGATATGTTGACGAAATCCTTGCATATTTCAAAATTTGAAAAATTTAGGAATGATATTGGTGTTAAGATTGTAGAATTGAGGGAGGGTGTTGAAGATCGCGCCAATTCTTCATGTTAGGTTGGTTGCCCTGCTTTAGGTATTAAGTTAATTATTAAGTGTTTTCCGTTACAGATATATAGAGTATGATCGTTGATGTAACGTTGTGCTGATGCATGTGATGTACTTTAATATAAAGGGTGCAGATAACATTGAATTAATAAAGTTTATGTAAAACCTGCGTTCATTTTATTAAATATGATTAACATTTAGCTTAAATTAAATTTAAAAAATCAAAAAGATTAGATCGATCGGTCCACTGCTGGCCAGAATGCTCTATTGCACCTTCGTACTCATTTGAAACACGATACCATTTTCATTAATTTTTTTATGGTATAATCCACTGTAGTATTAGATTTCTATTCATAGTTTCATATAAAAGAGTACACCTGATGGTGGTAGAGGGAGGATTACCTACATGTTCAAGAACAAGCTAGTTTTGGCCTAAAGTACTTTCTGTGTTCTATTATTAACTTGTTGGTTTTCCAAGTTGAATTCAGAATTTGCTTTGCCTCTAGATAGATCTTCTACGTTGAATTGATGGATTAGACATAAATTTCAATTACAGTGCTACACTGAGTAGGTCTGGTAGTGCATATCATTTTACGTTACTGTTTAATTATTCAAGTGGGTATTTAAGTAATAATTAAAGGTAACAGTGCATTATGGAATTAGAAAATCTTTATAAGAGGATTTGAAATTGCAACAAAAGCTTCTCGCTAATTCAGATTATATCTTGTTACTTGGGACAGTAAATTGTTGCTGCCTATAAATATTTACCTGCAATAATAAAATAATAAGAACGTACAAATTATATCAATGCTTAGTTGTGTGGTTATCGTCACAACATAAAATAAAACCTAAACAAATAAACATTATCAAGTTGTTTGCTTCGCATTTTAAATAATTGTGTTAAAGAATTAAATTATACTATAATTTAGATTATATAATAAAACTATTTATGTACGTATGGAATGAACGCAGTGATTGTTCTATTGTTTCCTCAATATTATGAATATGATTTAGTGTTCTGTGATATAATAAATCTTATCTTACCGCAGTCGTCATTTCTGTTTATTAATATTTTAAACTAGTTCCTCTTATTTCTGCTTTCTAGTCAAGCTATTCTTGGTATTTTAAACATCAACAAGAGAGCAAGCAATAAGGTTTTTAATAGTCATTTGTATTTTCTTATAAATAGAAACAATCATAGCAGATTTTGATTTATCTGGAACACATCCATTTTCAAAAGAAATGCTTATTAACTACATTAACGGTTCTTTAAATAAAAAGTAGGAAATATCATCTGGATTAGACGATTGTTTTCTTTGAACAATCTTTTCTCTGAGGTTATCAATCTCCTGACTGGTTTGTTGCAGCTTTCCACTCTTTTCGATTTGAAGTTTTGCGCTCCATTTCTTCATGATTTCTGCTTCCTATATCCATTACCATTTGGTTTACGTACTGCAGGCGTCATTTAAAATTTTCCCCCTCTGTTGTTCCTTTTATTATCATCTTTCTCATTATGTGTCTTGATTTCTTTTGATAACTTGTTTCTACATTCTTCATTCCCATTCATGTCTGTACTTCTTTATTAGTTTTCCTTGCTGTCCAGCTGATTTTCAGTGCTTTTCTATAGTATTTACATGCCTAGGGCCTCCAGCTTCTCTTTATCGGGCTTGTTTATGTCTATGATTCTGAGCCATATAAAGCTGTGCCCCATGTGGAAGTATGAATAAACTGGCTCTTTGTCCGTGGGTTGATTTTATTTGAAGTGAATAGTTGACTTTTCCTGTAGAATGCTTGTTTTGCCTGATATATTCTGTTCTTTATCTCTTTAGTACTCTTTCATTTTTTATAATAATACTTCCCAAGTTCACTTGTCACTTCGTCCAGCTTTACATTTCCCATTTGTATTTCTGACTTTCCACACATCTTTACCTTTGTTTTTCGTTTATTTATTTTTATATTATATTTTTCTTTGAATATCTTGTCTATGTTTTTTAATGCTTGTGTTAGTACTTCTTTGAATTGAAGCGGTTATTGTTAAAAGGGGATATGTTACAAAAATCAAATTGTTGGTAATGTTAAAAAAACTGCCTAACAAAAAGAAAAGGAAATTGTTTATGACTTTAGTAATGAGTTTTCTCCCGACTTTACTACAAATTGATTTTACCGTTCTCT